>JAQIXV010000160.1:0-79365 GCA_034700625.1 Tectocepheus velatus
AAACTGAGTGGACCTGACATTGGATTTTATTGCTGGAACCTCTTTCCTATGAACAACTACCAGTACTACAAATATGTTATGAACTGTGGCGCCACTTACTTCTTGATACTCGATATAATTCTTTTCTAATTAATTTATTCTTGGTTTATGAATTTTAAAATATAATCACTATTAAATTTTATTTTAAAATCAATATTTTTTCAAATTTGGAAGATAATTAGTTATTTAACCTTTTTCATTTCATCAGAATATACTTAGATGTAATCAGAACAAGGTCATTATTTTTCTATCGATTTCTAATTAAGTTTTAAATAAGATATACTAAATTACAGACTTTGATGTTTTAATTGACCTTGATCAATGAATTTTCCATAAAGTTGTTTTTTTGTAGATATTTTTAATAGTTTAATGCAGTGTTGAGACTTCTATCTAAAACATTCAAACAGGGTTCTTAATACCTATGAGAAAAAGGTATTTACTTTATTGATATTTGCTAAATTCTTGATAAAAGTTGAGATTTCTCATTCACACTATCTATGACTTGTTTTTGAGAAATAAACCCTTTCATAATTGAATTTCAATTAAAAAGTTGTTACTTACTCATAAGACATTTTGACGATATATGTGAACTTTTATTCAATATCTATACATGCTCAGTTTGGGTATGAAATAATGTTGAAAAGTTAGAAAGAAAGTGCAGAAAGAAGAAACAAGTCTGGCCTAGATTATTGTTATATTTATATTAATAATATAGTGACCTTTAATTTGTCCTTGTAATATCTTGTTATGACATATGATGGTCAAACGTTTCCATTGATGTTGTTGACGACCAGAGCTACCTCTTTCCGGCTATAAATTTATTTGAAATTCAAGAGAATTTATTTTTATTACAAAGAAATTTAACAAGCATAAATTGATTCAATTTGAAAATTGTAGCACTTATCTTGCTCACTTATCTGTTAACAAATGTCTAGTATTAGCCAAAAAAGATTTAATTAAAAAATGATATTTTTGTCATTTTAATTGAATTTTCACATAATGTCAGTTTCAGTCGTAAAAGTTTTTACGTTTAAATATTAAAAGTTTATTAAAAACATATTTCATATAATACTTAATAATAGTAAAATTGAGTCAAAAATATTTGTGACAATAATTTTAACAAATATACAAATATTTTTACTGAAGAATAGGTATAATTATTTTCTAAATGAACAAAATGTGAGGATAGTGTTTATGAGACTCAATTCTGACAAGACTTTGATACTTTTGAATCTCAATTTGTTTATACGACAAGAATTATATTTGAATTTTTGGTTCAGGGCTTCGAAGTCTACTATTAATAAATTAATTAACAAAAGAACTCTTTTTAATTGTCTTTCAATTTGTTTGAATTTAATTGAAACAAAATATCGCCTCAAGTATTGAATATTTCAAATTAAAATATTAATTATTGAATGTTTTGCTATTAAATAATATTGTGTTAAAGTTTTTGTAATTTAAATGTAAATAAAGTTGAATTAAAAGTTATTATTTCTCAAATTTTTATCAATGAATTAATTGTACTATATTTCAAATTAATTCAACCTTGCATTTCATTCATTTAATGCGAAAGCAGACCTGTAATATAATATAGGCATTGTTTTCTTTAAATTATTTAAAATTGAACAAGTTCATTTTTGTTCACAGGCTTCGAAGTCTAAAGAAAAAAAAGTGAAATCATATCTAAAAGTATACAAAAAACATATAATAATTGAATATCTCTGACAATAGAAACCTTGAGACCAATATAGAAGGGATCCGAAAACTATAATATAAGTGAAGATTATTTTAAACCTATATTTCAATGAATATTCCTCGACTCAATTTGACCGATAATTTTTACTGAAAGAAAACAAATTACTTGAAAATCAAATAACTAAGGCTCTTTTAGTATATCTTTTTATGATAACAGTTAACTCGTTATAAACTAAACCGTTTTCTTCTGAATTTAAACTTGGTCTTTCAATTTTGTGTATAAAAATTCTATGAATCTTTTAGTAACAGATTTTGACTTAAGTTTTATTATTACTAATAAAAAAACAGTGATAAGAAAAACATTATTGTTGATCAAATAATGTAATATAAATCTTATTGCAAATCACCACAACTTGAGCTTGTTCAATTGTATTTTTGGGTATCAAATAGAATAAGTTAAACCAATTTTGTTTTATTTGATCAAGATCATTTATCAAAATTGAGGGCTTCAGAATGTTCTGATTCTGTGAATAGAATTCTTGTGAAAGTGTATGAGTACTGAATGACATCTCTTGTTATCAAATCAAATGATAAGATTGTGTTTAAATTGTATACAAATATCATAAATGTCGACAATTTTGGTGATTCCAGTAAATAATTAATCGGTCGATCATTTAGACTCATTTAAAAGGATTGAAGTTCGCGATAATCGATTCAAATTAGTCTCTCTTTGAATTTTGGGCAAAGTTTTGAATGCCTTTCCTCTGATTTTGAGATTCCAATTGGAGACAACAGAGAGAGCGGCATCTCTTTCCCGCATCTTTTCAAATGGTTTTGTTTTATAATATATTATATAAAAGTAATTAAATTAACCAAAAGATCATAAAAAGGGATGAAAGAGATGCCGAGCCATAGACTGGCCAGTCCTCGAAAGAAACTAAACAATTGGAGTAAAGGTAATTCAACCTTGTATTAATATAAGACATCTGGATACTTTTCGCAACAGATTTATAACTGCAGTAAAATTTCTAATCTTCTGAAGTCTAACTCTTTCCTCATCTGCTTCTTGTAATTCTAGATCCGATGGACATCTTCTTCGGTATCGAAATCGTAATTGACTTCTCATTGCAATCGAGTTTGAATTTCTCAAAACAACGACTCCTCACCTCTTTTTGTTTGCAGTTCCCTATCATTGGATTCGTTTCATCACAAAGACTTAGATTACGATTAATGACGATATCATGTCTCACGATGACATGTAATGGATAACAGTTGCAGACGTCGTAATATATATCTTTGACACAACGGCCCACACAATCCACTCTAGACTGAGGTTCAGAGGGATTAAACATCTGATAGTTTTCGCAATCAGTCTTATAGGGATGCGGAAGGTTTGTCGTTAAGATTTTGGCAAAATATATGTTATAAGTGGTGCCGGACTTTAGTCGGCGTCGTTTGCCTTCTGTATGAACACTAGTAGTCTCGTGGAGTGTAATGGACTCATCTCCGACTTTAGCCCTATCGACATAATCACTGGCATTGAATGTGATCTTCAAAGTGATGATGAGTCCCATCGCATCCCTAACACTCTTATAGATATCAATAATGTATTTATTATTGAAGTATTCGTTTTCCTTTTCATTCAATTTTGTTAAATATGTAAATCATTTGCCGTTCGGTCCGATTGTATCCAAAACTTGGGACATAGCAGTGCAAGGGATCCAGTCGTCTGTCAGTTCCTCAAAATATGTGGGCCTTAATACAAGACATTCGATGATATCGTTTGCATGAATCCCTAAAAGAACTTATGGGGAGAGTATCTGGGGCAGATATATTCTCATATGTCGTAAAAAGATCCCTCTCTTCCGAAATCAAAGACTTTTTATTGGTTTTCCTCAAAATTTCCAATTTTTCTTTGATTTCCGGATAAGTTTTAATAAGAAGTGAGCGCGAAGTCAGTGATGGTATGCAGACATGCAGTGACTGAGGGGATGTCTATCGTACGACTCCTTTCACTCCTGACGTCAACAAAAGTCCGATAATTGAAGTATTTTACGAAATAGTCTGACGATTGGTAGAAAAAACCGGTGAAACTGAACAAAACAACTATCGTTTTCAACAAAAACTTCCAATTAATCCTATTTTTCAGTTAGTTTTGAGTCTTAAGGGTTTCAACACTTTTAACATTAATTTTCTTCTGAAACTCTTTAGTGGTAATTATTTTCATCATTTTGAAGATAAGGTCAAATACTCACAACTTATAAATAACTTAATTATTTATGATATCATTATTCTGTTCGTGAATACAATGATGACTACAATACACTGTTCTAGACTTAAGACAATTGTTTTGTTAAATCGATTTTTTATTTGTCAAAGACAAATTCTAAGAAATAACCATGCTAATGCTAACTCTTGTTTGTACATATACTAAACACTAACACGTTTTCAATATTAGCATAAATTTAAATGATGTGTGATTTGGATTCAATGGAATCTTTCTTTTCAAGTGATTTTTGAGTAAATTGAATATTTTTCAAGTAGATCGCTTATACCCTTGGTTATATTATACAATACTTGAACAAAATGAAAATCTTTTCAAATTTTTATAAGAGAAATTCAAATCAATATAAACGCTGTACTCCTAATTAAATATGAGTTTTGGGTCGAAACAATCGATTCGTTTTAAGTGACATAAGTTTTCAGAAGAAAATGTGATTCAATTCGTATATAAATCCATATTTCATTAGATAACCTAAAATTTGCATCATGATTATTTTTAGTCTAGAGATGAAACTGATTATTTAGTCGAAGCATTAGTCGACTATCACTGACAACTATTTCTACTTTTACCTTATTATTAATATATTGATTTAACGAGAAAAATGTATCAATCTATCATGATAGCATGTTTTCAATTAACATGGACCAAATAGAAGCAATTTTTGCTTTACTTTTATTAATGGAAAATCGTTGAAATCATTAATAATATTAATTTAATTAAAAACATAATATCTTTTATTAATATTGACTAAAATTCTTCTGAATTATCATTTCACTTGACAAGAGGCTATGAAAAATGAATTAATATATTAAAAATATTATTATCAATGTTTTCTTCACATATTTTTCCTGATTTATTTTACGTTTCAAACAATTTTAGGCAACATTTTTACAGTTTTCAAGTATTCATTTGTAATGATTAGTTCATTACTATATTCTTCAATTTACTTACTCTTAAAATTGACTTTGATCATTTCACTTTTATTTTTCAAACAATTTTATATTAAAGTTTTAATTATTTAAATATTAAATGCAAAATTTATTTTCCAAAATAACCAAGTTCATTATTATTGCATTTATATTGTAAAAGAATTTAATATTTTCCAAATGCTACCACTTTTTCTCTTAAATTTATTTTAGCAAGGTTATTGTTTTCTTTTCGTTAACGAATAAATTAAATAAATTTCAAAAGAAATAATTAAATGAAACAAAATTTTTATGAATGCATTAAATTCTCGTAAAAAAAGGAAATATAGTTTCAAATTAATATTTTATTGAAATAATGAGGAAAACTAATATAAAAAACATTCGCTTCAAACAGTTTTGTTTGAGAATCACATCAATGGATTCAAAATCAAATGAAAATTAGATGACTTTCAGATGAATTTCAAATCTAAAATCTTGAAAACGGACAAAACGGATGATATGGTTGTGAGACCAACGCTTAAAATGTTTGCCATTTTTGTAAATTGTTTTCATTAATAAATTATTTGAATTTAAAAAAAACTCATAATAAGTAAAATTTTGATACTTTCATAACATTTATTTCTTTAATAAACCAAAAGACAGAAACTACTAAATATATTAAAGATATTTTAATCACAAAAATGAATGTTTTTCACACAATCGTCAGCTTTTCCAAATGAATCAAATATCAAGGTATTGATTTAACCAACCACTAAATTCTTCAATCAATTTTCATCAAACTTGTAATAAAATAGATGTAAGTATTGAAATATTCATGAATTTCAAATTACATTCAAACCATTGAATTTTTTTAATGAATTGAATCCAAAATTTTTGAATAATTTGATAATTATTGAATAATCGAGATAAACGAGAATCAATGATATTCGTTATTTGAGATATTTTTATGGTTTAAAGTTTAAACTAAATTTAAACTAAATTAAAGGCAATTTAAGCGTAATTAGGTTTAATTTAAATGGATGTAAACTGGATTTACAAAGAAAACACTGAAAAAGTCCGCTATTTTGCCTACCCCTTGGCCATCTCTGACGAGAATCAAGAATCGCCCATTACATTTTAATTAGAAACTGGATGTATTTTGAAAGGATAAAGATAATGACATTATGCTTCAACTATTTCTTATGCTGATTATTACAACATTATTACAATAAATGAAACCTAATAAAAGATATCATAGATCTCGAGTTCAGCTCAATATTAATGTTCGAATTAATCGATGAAAATGGGATTATTTTTATCACAAAAAAGTTATTGCAATTAAACTTTTGTATGTATTCTCAATGATTGGGAGTCCGCAGGCGTTGAATAAAGCTATCGATTGATCAGTTGTTCATTTATTTTCTTCGCTCTAATGCTGCGAACGTATCAACAGTTTGATAGCATCACAGTATCACAGATGCGCTCCGTCTCAGTCTCCAACCCATTCAATCCATTCAATCCATTCAATCCATTCAATCCTTTTCTCTAACTTTTATATAACGCTAAACAAAGAAATAACTTTTAAAATCACTTTAAACGACGTTTTGATATTATATTTGAAAAACAAATTTGATTGCAAGAAGTCTTAAGCCATTGTCTTCTAATGGATCCAATTTGGTTGACAAAAAACCAAACAGAACTACCGGATCTGTCTCTTCTGAACAGCAATTGGCAAACTTTTCTCATAATAATATACACGACTACAGCCATTATATCGTTGGCCAGTAATATAGTCACTATAATAGTGTTGGTCAAAGGGGAACGACTCTCTTCTGAACTCTGGAAATATCTGATCAACTTATCGGTGGCCGATATATCTATGGCTCTGTTCTGCATACCATTTACGTACACAATGTTTATGTTAGGCCATTGGGTCTTCCCTGTATGGCTCTGTCCAGTGGTCCAATTCACTCAAGTCTGTGCTGTCCTGATCTCGGTCTACACCCTCACAATAATCGGTATCGACAGGTCAGTCACAAATCTAATCATATGTTTTGTTTAATTATTAATTACATAATCGATGAGATAAAAAGTGTTAAATAAAAATCAATTTTGATTAATAAGTGGCACTTATTTCCAATTGTTTGGATTACACTCAAAATATTGAGATTTTTATTGAAATTAATTTTCAGTAATTCATTGTTTTTTTGTCGTCAAACAGATTCACTGTTTTATCTTCAATTGTGTTTCCAAAGAGAGTCAACAATTTTCATAAACATTTAATTCCGAGAATCAATTTTATCTCTAAATTCACCCAACATTTGAACTTTGAGTTGAGTTTGGGATTCAATCGAAACCATTTATGAAATGATATCGAAATAATAATTTCAAAATTGTTGTTACATGTTGATATTAATGAATAACTTATAATCATATTCTGCATTTTGAACTACGCTTGAATTACCAATCTCAAAGTTATAATCCATATCAAATAGTTATGCTAATTATTTGGATACATTTTATAATACCAAGAATATTATACCTAGAACTAATTATTATGCCTTTCCATAGGTATTGTACGAAAATCTTTATTTATTTTAAATCAGAAGATTAAGTTTCATAAATTGAATTAATCATGCTGAAAATTTTATAGAATGACATTGCTCAGTTGACAATTAACGTTTAATTGCTGTCACAAGATAACAATCGTGTAAATGACACTCAGCTATCATATGTCTTGCAAATAACAGTACTTATGAAACAAGTATTTTATAATGAGATGTATATAGACATAGACTATAGACTATAGCATACATTCATTTTCTTACTATCAGGGTAGTTTCATATATGTGAAATTGGCATATACTTTATTGATATTTGCAAGATTCATAAATAAACTTGTACTTACTCATTCACATTGACTATTACTAGTTTTTGAGAAAATAGCCCTTTCATAATTGAAGTTCATTAATTAATGATACTTATTCAAAATTAATTTTTACGATATATGTGAAATATTTATTCAAAATCTAATCATGCTCAGTCTATGCCTGAAATAATGTTGAAAGTGTAGACAGAATTTCAGTCAGAAAGTGAAGGGAAGGACTATTATAGGACTATAATAGGCCTTACAGTTCTTACTCACGAATTGATATTTGAGAAAAACGACATATTTTTCTTCGAAATCCTATTTTATTGTTAAATATGTGAATATATTGTCTTAGAATTAAAATCAAACAAACGTTGAATTTATAAAACGATTTCTTTAAAAATGCAAATTTTATTTGACTTTTAACATTTGAAATGCTTTCACTCTTTCATTCAAAATTAATTCTTGTATTAACAAAACACAGTAAAAGTGGCCAAGATAAATTCCAAGTATACAGTCTGTATGTCTAAAACTTTTAGACATTCTTTTCTATTTAATTTAGACTAAAAGCATTCAATCGTTTAATTCACTCTATACTCAACAGACAATTCACAACAACAATATTTTTCAGAATTTACTATTTATTAGAAAAGAATGTGAAAATATTTTGTGAACACAATCTGCTTGCTTCTTAATGCGATAAAAAAGCTAGTTTTATTTATAAAGAATTCAAGATTAAAAATAATTACAATTTTTCATACATGAAAGTTCTGTATGAAAACTAATTCGAAGAATATTTTATGATTTCAATTTAATTTAATAAAATGTATGGTTCTTTTCGCCTTGAAACAATTAATAAATGAGATTAAATAGAATAAATATCTTTTACTTGTTAAATATAGTTTAGAAAATTATCAAAAGTAATTTGAAATATTTTTTGGCAAATCTAAAAAACTAATTGTCATTCAATCTAAAAGAATGACAAAACAAAGAATAACAATCTAGAGCAATGTTTTATTGAAGTTAACCAACAAAATCGAGTTTAAAAATTTTACCGCTTCTATCAAATTATTTAAGCGATTGCATCAAATTCTTCTCAAAATTCTTTGGAATTAATAAATACCCAAAAATATTGAAAAATCCCAAAAATGCCAATGTTTTGGATTAGTACACTATGGCTTAGCAGTTGATCCAGGCAGTTTTGGAGCATGGGTTGTCTTTTGTTAAGATAACATTTTAGTTATAAACAAAAATGAGTTATTCTTTTCGCTTCCTTTTCTAGAGTTCGATCTCTGAATGAAATTCGATTAGAATTATGTTTTGTCTCATAAACTAAGTTATGATTATTTTATCGGAAATTCAATTAAAAGAAGAGAAGCTTTTTATCTTTAATCGGATAAAAATTTAGTCCTCTTATCGTTTATTATGTTTATTAGCAGAAAAAGCCTTCAATTCATTCGTGTGTTTGTATTACAGGTATTTCGCAATCGTATATCCTTTCGAGAGATCAATATATCTTAAGTCACATAAAAAGCTTATGCTTTGCATCGTTTGGTTTCTCGCCATTGGCATCGGTTTAATACCTTATTTTAAGACAAGAGCCGTTCAGTTCCCATACGGTAATGAAACTTATTATGACTGCCGAGAGGTCTGGGATGAAGAGGGCGGCAAAATCTACACACTTTTCCTATTTGTGGTGACATTTGCTCTGCCTATCACTGTCTTGACATTTGTCTATTCATCCATTTGTTGGTATATTTTGAGACACAATACTCCTGGAAATCCAGACAGAGTCAGAGATTTGGCCCAATGGAAGCTCAAGATTAAGGTATGACTAATCCTAATGTTTTTAATAATGTTATTCAAATTATTGCCAATACATTTTTATCTTATTCATTCTTAGATCAAAATCAAAATCCATTTAATTATTTTCAAAATCTTCTAATGAATTGAATAAAACCTCTAAAATACTGAGATATCATTAGAATTTATTTCTTTTTTTGCAAATAATTAAAATAAAATAAAATAAATTAAATTCTCAAAACTTAAATCTTTAACTCAAATAAGTTTTCTTTGAAATTCTTCACTAAATTGTATTCAAATTATAAGACATTAATGAGAGAATCCTAATGAATAAACGAGTGGGAGTTGAGTTGAATATCAAATAATTATCAAATAATAAATGAACATCCTTAATTATGAATAATAATGAAATGTTGACTCATGTTTTTATTGATTTTAATCAAAATGATCAAGATAATTTTTAACGTTTATTTTAAAATTGAAGGTGGTCAAAATGCTGATAACAATAGTGATATTGTTTGCTCTGTGTTGGTTACCCATCCACATTTTTAATATAATTGTTTGGTTCTCTCCTCCAAATGTTAACTCTGAGACGACTTATATGGCGTATGTCTTCAGTTACTTCTTTTGTCACTTTCTGTCAATGAGTCACTCATTCATCAATCCTTTCGTTTATGGGTTTATGAGCGAAAACTTTAAGGTATTTGTATTTAAATCAATATTTTCTAAGTTTCGAAACCGAGAGAAATGAAATACATATTTCATTTTGTAATCACTTTTTAAGTTTGAAAATAGTTTATAAAAAGTTTAAACAAATTTTTATTTCAATTTTTTCGGTTCAGTTGAGTTTGAGAAGACTTTTGACGAAATTTTGGTACAAACGAAAGCAAACGGAAACAGAAATGGATAAACTGAGCACTTCTCATAACACACAAGAATTAACTCGACTCAATTCAAACTCAATTTAAATATCAGTCAAATTATTTTAATTCTTTTTTTTATAATTTGTTGTCAAAACTAAAGATAAATTTTTGACTGACTCTAGTTTTTCAAAACAAGAATACATTAGAATTGGCTGAAAAAGAGTGAGACTTATCACTGATTTTCACAAACAAAACAAAAATAATTAAATTTGATTCGAAACCATTCCCTTCGATGTCTAAACATAAAAAACAAATTTTTATATAAACGAAAAATTTTGTGTTTGTGTCTAAAATAGATTCATTAAATTTTGTATAATAAAAGTGTTTATATATTTGTTTAATCAAATGTTATAATCTGTGAACTATTCTCAACTTTTATTTAATTATTTTCATTGAAGAGTTGAATAAACTAAAGTCATTCATGTTTGGAATAAAATCACCAGGATATTTATATATATATATATTGATTTGATCGATTTAATTTAATTTGTTTAAAATATGTTCATTTTATATATATTTATTCAATTATTTAACTTTTAAACAATTTTAACAATTGATTTATGTTTTATTTATAACTTATTAATAGATTTTTTTCTCATAACTGTAAGGAAAAAGTAAATCATTGATTGTATGAAATTGTGTTCTTTCAATAAATAAATAAATATTTTCAATCAAATAATTTGTTGATTGCTATGACTTGAGTATCCACTCAAGTGTTGAGCAATAGTCTGATACAAATATTTCAATACATGACTTATATTTCGTGACACATGTAATGAACTGCAGATGAAACTCGAAATGTGTAGTCATTTGGAGAGAGCTTTCATCTATTGTAACACAACTTTACTATATTTAAGTTAAATAACACTTTTGATTCCAATGGTGTTTCAAATGACATTTGTTTAGAGCTCTTCAATAGTTTAATTGAAAGATAACTAAATGTTTTGGAAGATTTGGTCGAATAAAAAAATACTAAAAATTCAATTATAGTGTCAGACAATTGCTATCGATTTTTCCATACGTTTGACTTTTGACATTTTGGCAATTCATAGAACCATGATAATACCGTTAGTTATTTAAATACACAATAAATATAAAAATAATATTCTCTGCTGAGACTTGTTTACGGCATATATCGTATTAATAATGAAGGATATCCATAATGAATACTTCAAATATAAAGAAAATAGTTTTCAATTTGTATTCATATGTTGAAAATTGTCTGCTTTTGAAGAGATTGTTGACAATAATGACAATAATTGATACATTGATTCCTTTGGATTGGAGCCGATTGATGAAAGAGTCGCCAAAACTTTGAAAACACTCATCAAATGTATGAGTCTAACCGTACTCAACAAAACAAGTGTAATACATGTGTAATGTATTGTTTGCTTTAATTAATGGACCCTTTTGTAATTTACCATGATCATTTTGTGGGATAATATAAATAGCTAGGTCATATAAATAATCAATTTTATTATTATACTTATTACTCAAATACTTTTTTACTGATTACTTATTCGCTGATTTAGATATAAATTGTATACCGACTGCCTTAGAGGATATCAATAATATAGCTGGAAATGATTGAAATATTGAAATGATTCTAGATCATTTATCGTAATTCATTGAATAAATAAAATATTTGATCGAAGATTTTTATAGAGTATTGCCTCGAAATTGACTTTTTTGAGCTAAAAGTCATACGATTTAAAATATATTATATTATTAATATATTTATTTTGTAATATATTTATTGTATATAAATAAAGAATTTATGAGATTTTTCTGAAGTCTTGAAAGCATTTGTATTCTGCGAAAAGTGAATCCATTGAAGAATAAAATTCAAAAAAATTATTCAATTGTTTGGATAAAAAAATCAATTTTTAGTTTAATTTAGTTTAACCTTCAATACAGTTATTTGAACGAAAAATAATTAATTTTTATAATACAAATACAATTTTCCAACAAATGACTTCAATATTATTAATATCTTAATATAAATATTCTTTTGAAAATCATTCTGAAAGTCGATTGAATTTATGATTAAACCAAAATGTTTTACATCAAAAATATATTGAAATACTTGACGGATAAGAATAAAAGAAGAGTCAAATTACTGGTCAATACCGGTGTCATTGTGTCCGTCATCGGAGGAATTTTGTCCCTATTTTTTCCTCTATTGTTATCAATAGGAATGAAGAGTCAAATGCAGATAAAAATAGGTAATGAAATCACTACGAATTGGTTGGACGTTCCCCTCACTTTTGTGGTCAAAGTTCACGTCTGGAACATTGAAAATCCAAACAACTTCTTAAACGGAGACAAACCTATTATTAAAGAAAAGGGACCGTATTTTTGGAAGTGAGTCAATAGTTTTATCATTAAATAATGCAATCGTTTGTCAGAAAAAAATTCATAATTTATGTCAAAACAAATGTTTTATTCAATTAACTGAAAGACAGCGCCGATGGAAGGAAATCATCTCTTGGGGAAGGAATGAACAAACAGTTGAGTTTTGGACACTTCAGTCCTATAATTTTGATAACTCAAAAACAATGGGAGAGTTGAGTGACAAGATAACAGTGATTAATGTCCCTGTTTATGTAAGTCAATAAAAATCATCAAAAATATGGGCAAAAATCAACAATAGTTTTAATCTTTGAGGCGATGGCGTATATCATCAAATCACTTGTGGATGAGTTGCCATTTTCGTTTGCGATCGCACCGTTAGCTTTTGGTTTCGTCAATATGTTGTTCTTCTCTCACGGAGAGGGACTTCTCAAAGAATTGACTGTTGGAGAGCTTGTAGAGGGCTATCCCTTCTCTATTTTAGATACAATCGACACAATAACGAAACCATTGAAATGGTTGGGCATTCAATTGCCAGATAATGGAATGCCTGGCAATAAGTTTGGCCTTTTATGGGTTAAAAACTATACAAGAGGTGGTCCCTATGAAGTATATACCGGTAGAAATGGAACTTCAGATAAGGTTTTTCAGCTTGTCAGTTACCAGGGCAAAAAGTGAGTCTCATTTTCATAACAATTCTCAATACAAAGGGGTTTGAAATGAAAGAAAATTTAATTTAATTATAAGATATTTGTTGACAAAAGAGGAAACACATCGAAAATAGCGTCAATTAATGATTTTAATCAATTAATCACAACATTAAGTCTCCTCCGGGAATCCTAATATATCATGATAAATTGCTTGTTGAGCCAAAAAAGGGAAAACATTAAATGTAATCCTAGTTGAATAATGCTTAGCGTAAACATTGAAGATGATGTTAACCTTGTTTACTTTTTTGCTTCATTTACTTACATTATACGAACAAAGTGTTTAAATTCAAATCTATTTTATAATTAATTTTCAATTGAAACGCTTTTGAAGTCTAAAGACTTTACTAAAGAGTCAATAAAATTAACGCATTTTCACAGATCTCTGGACTTCTATGACGACCCAAATTGCAATTTACTGAATGGGAGCGACGGGACAACATTCGGTTCCTTCCTTACAAAAGACGATACAATTTATATATTCAATGGCGACGCCTGCAAGTAAGCCATCCATTTAGTCCAATATACGATCAAATTAAGAGAAATTGAGTTTTGAGTCTTTAATTACTTAAAATTTGCTTTCAATATAAAATTTTAGATCAATTCACTTAAGATATAAGTCAGAAATAGATGTCGGAGGGATCCCCGCCTTTCGGTTCGGTTTCCCGAAGACATTCTTCGCGTCTCCGGTCAAGAATCCGGACAATAAGTGTTTTTGTCGGACACCCAATAATTACGAGAAATGCGACGGCATATTTGACCTAGGTCCTTGCCAAAAGGGAGCTCCACTCGCCTACTCGTTCCCACATTTGTTGCATTGCAGTGAAACCATCAAAAGTGGAGTCATTGGAATCAATGATAGCATTGAAAGACACGAAAGTTTTTTCGATATCGAACCGGTATTTATCGACAAACCATTTATATTATGCTATTCTTGTCTTTCAATTATTTATGAAAATAATTTCCAAATGGATTTTTGAAACAAATTAATCAAAATTTTGACTTTTATATTAAAAACCAGACACTAGGGATGGCCCTCAGAGCGTCAGCTAAACTCCAAGTGAATGTTCTGTTGAAACCCATGCCATTAGTTCCGTAAGTATTTTAAATATTTATTCTGAGGTTTAGACGAATCGAGAAAAATATTTATTCAATTTCACAGTGGGTTCGGAGCTGTTAGAGAAACGGTTGTTCCCTACGTATGGGTTGAAGAGGTATTAATTCATTTACTTTAAATAAATTCAAAAGAAGTATTACCACCGAAAAGCACTTCATATATACATATATTTTTTGTTTTAAAAAAGACGTAATCAAAGGGAAGGAGCTTTTGATAGTATATATATTTGAGTTAACTTTTAGTAAAACATATTTAATTTTTATGACTAAAACTATTCAAAGCAAAGCTCTTGAATTTAAATCTGAACAGTATTTCATTATAAACTTAAAATATTGAATCCATTAATTGATATTTTAAAAGTTATTACATGATAAATAATTGAATTCTGCTGAATGTTTCAAATGAACTAGCATACATCTACTTTAATTTGAAATTTTTTTGATTAAAATTAATGAATCAAAACATTTTTCGATTAAAATAAAGAGTTTGAGTCTATTTTAAATTCAATATTAATATATAAAATGACTTTCAATTTTGAGTTGAATATATGAACAAGAATAGATTCAATTATAAAGATTTTAATTAAAATCCAATTAAAATAACCCACATTTTATTGAAAGTCAAATTTTTATTTGAATCACAATTTTCTAATAAAATATTAATTATTTGAAAGTTTGTAGAAATTGACGAAACATTCGGGAATAAGATAAAAATGGCGACCATTCCCATCGCTATCATCACTAACGGATCTGTTGCAGCCTTTTTTGTTGGACTCATTCTTATGACCATTGGTTTTGTTTATGGTATCATTAAAAGAGATAAAGTAAACAATCAATTGTCGAGAATTAAGTTTTAGATTTCAAATTTTGTTTATCGATTTATTGTTTGAACAGACAGTCCTCTCCCTTACAGAAGAAGGAATTTCAAGTCCAGACAGAAATCAAATACTGATTAATGAAACCGAAAATAGAGAGACACAGAGACTGGGTCCAACACCATTTCAAAGGGACGAGACTTTTTACAAAACTAATGACTGGAATAAAAGCTCTTCTCAAAGAGTAGATAACAGACAATCTGAAGACCCAATGAATGGTATCGGACATCATCTTAAGTCGAATCAAGCTGTGACTCAAACTCCGGAACAGATGACAGCTTCCGATACCTCTTTATTTGCGATAAGACAACAAAGATATGACTCAAATATTGGATTTGAAACTCAAAATGAGACCAAATCTAAAATAATAAATGAAAACTCATTTCCGACAGGTTTTGTGCAAATGTCTTCTCCTCCCGGAAATGTTCAATAAGTTTTTATCCAACAAATATTTTTTGGCAGAATTTTCCCACAATTTCTAGAAATTTGACGAAAAATGACATTTTGTTTTGAATAACTTTATTTGATTGGCTGTTAATGAAAATAAACATGTTTATTTTAAAACTAATGTTAATCAAGTGTTGCCTATTTTAGATGTATTTAAACAGATTTGACATAACCTTCACTTCATATTCAATTTGGTTAACAAAACAATTTCATAATAACTAAAATGTTTGTCCAGTTGTCTCATCAGAATAAAAATGCCTTCAATTCAGTCCATTCACAACACTTAGTCTATTGTGTGTTGTCTTTGAACTCTTTCCTCAATTCACACTTAAATCACAAACTATTGTATTGAATGACAAATGATTTTAATAAAAATTTTATTCAAATTCGAGGGCTTTTCCATAAAAAAGTGTTTATTTTATATGAAATTAAATAATCTTTAATTGATTTTGATTTTTGACAATAAAAATAGGCTTTCAATTTATTATTCTATCATTTTTACAAACAGCATGATTGAGATAATTGACGCATGAATTCAATTATAAAGAGCAAGATCATCTGAATAAACACTAAATTTTTCCAAATGCATAAAAAAATTTATATAACATTCAAACGATTTCAATGTTTCCCTAATTTTCAAATATCTTTTGAAAGGGTTTTTATTTTTGAAAATTTTCAACAAAATAATGTTATTTAAAAAAAATTAAGTTTTTATTTATTTTTCAATATTATGTTATTCAACAAAAACTATGATAAAGTTTTTGATTGTCTTAATAATAATGTTGATTACTGTTAATGGTTTTCAATATACAGGTTAGTTTAATGAATGAATTTATCAAGAATTAAACCTAAAATACCTTTCATCCAAACAAAGCCCATAAAAGTCTTGCCCTTACCCGACAATCATCGAATTCGGGCTCAAATTTAAATAAGAGAAACAATAATAATAACCAAAAAAGTAATCGAAGAAGTAATGCTCCGAATAGAGCCGGGAGTAGCGCAACACCTCTTTGGCCGAATGGAATCGCTTATTACAAAATAGATAACTCTTTGTGTGTGTGAGATGTCTATCAATTAAATTAAATAATCTAATCATTCAATTATTTGGTTCAGCCTCTCATCGAAATCTTATACAGAATGCTATGAAAAACATCCAATCTGTTTCGTGTATTCAGTTTAAGCCTCGAACAAATCAACAGAATTTCATTCAATTTTTCAGCGGAGACGGGTATCGATCCTTTCTTTTAATTTAATTACTGTTTCAAAAACAATGTCAAAAACATAAATATTTGATGACTACTATTGACGAATATTATAGGAATATTTAAAGGACAGCACTTTCGTGTTTTATATACAGCGCATCCCCTTTGTCTTTACAATTGGTATACAGTGTTAGAATATAGTCTTGATTAAATCAACTATAGTTTCTCTTTTATTTTTCAATTTAAGCGATTTTTTATCTTAAACATTATCGATTAAAAGTGACCTTGATTTGTTTTTTTAACTGTCATAAAAATTTCTTAAATCTGATCATAACTTATAGCAGTGTTGGTTATTCTGCACTAGAGGGTAATAACTAGGTGATAAGAGTATATACTTTATTAATATTCACTATTACCTTGAATTAACTTGACATATCTCATTCACATTGTCTATGACTTGTTTTTTGAGAAAAATAACCCTTTCTTAATTGAATTTCAAACAAAAATTTGTTACTTACTCATATAAGCCTTTTACTATATATGTGAACTTTTAATTCAATATCAATACATGCTCAGTTTGGGTAAAAATAATGTTCAAAATCGTGCAGAAATTTGGTGCATAATTTCCTACACTGAGTCTTATAGTATTATACTTAAAGTATGTCATAAAAAGCAAATGTTTTATTCATTTAATTGAAATCAATTCTCAAAAGAGAAGGGCTTCGAAACAGTGATATAAGTCAACAAATATTTAGAAATCGAATTTATTTTTAGCTGCTATTCATCCGTTGGAAAAGTTGGTGGCCGTCAATATCTATCACTAGGATATGGATGTCATGATGTCGGGAGTGCTATACATGAGATACTGCACGCTCTTGGCTTCTACCACGAGCATATGCGTTCAGACCGGGATCAATATCTGACCATCAATTGGAATAATATAGAGAAGGGAATGGCCGACCAGTTCTACAAAGTGCCGAACTCTAAGAACAGACTCTTCACGAAATTCGACTACAGCTCGATTATGATTTACGGTCCCAAAGCCTTCAGCAAAAACGGCAAAAACACAATGACTCCCAAAGTTAAAGGTGCCAGGATGATTGAGTCTCACTTCAAAAACAAACTCAGCCAACTTGACGTCGTAACACTCAATAATATGTACAGGTGTAATCAAAAATAAATTAATTATCAATCAAACATGTTTACTGCTTTTCAGAGTGATCAATCAATAGTGATCAATAGTGATCTATCTCAATTTTGATGCTTCTTTTTCCAAGACTTGATTTATTAGAGAAATTTTTAGACAACAAAAATCTCATTTTGTTTAAGTGTAAACCAATTTGATTTCTCTTTAATTATGATTCAAGGTAATTTGAGGACCACTAATAATGCAATACGAGACAAGAAGTTCCACAAATTGTTTTCATGGATTTCAGGAAAAAAATAATTACTTTCTCTGAAAACATAATTCTTGAAAATAATGTTCCTTTGATTTGAAATCGAAAACCTTTTTATTTTATCAGAAAATATGTTTCGACAAAAAACACGATTTTATGTCAAATAAAATAAATTCTTCTTTTTTAGAGTTTTTTGAGTAAAGAAACTATTTTTATATTAAAAAAGAATACGATTTTCCCCAAAATAAGAAAAGATTATTTGAAAACTCAAAATACGAGTCCTTTATAAATAAGATTATCTCAAAATGAGATTTTTTTACCACTGTTGAAGTACTCAAATCATATGTTAGGTCAAAGAAAAATGAAACAAAGCAAGTCTTAAAATCTCGATTACCTAGAATCTATGATAATTCCATACATGGGCAAGGGGTGGATCAGCCTAAAATTCTCCCCGGCTCGAAAAATTCTGGAAAATTTCTCCTAAGGTAGCAGCAAAAAACCGGCAAAATGGCCATCTTTCTTAATTTGTTAATTTGGCCGAAAAAACTGGATTTAAACTAAAATAATAACAATTTAAGCACAATTTAGTCGAAAACAGCCATTTTTGGTCCGCGATCTTGGAAAAACGCTTGGCAAATTTGGAAATCCTCCCCCTATATCCTCCCTGAGCCGGCTGACCTTGCCAATGCCTGGTTAGTTCCTATGATAGATAATTGATTTATTTTGTGTCACTCAAGTGCAAGGATTTGAGATAACATGTTAGTTTTTAACAAAATGAAAAATAGCGTTAGGCCAAATCAAATAACAATAGTACTTGCTAATAGTATGAATAATTATCAAACAATAGTTCAAAATACATTTTACATCAAAATCTATGAATGATATGATTTCCCTTTAGTTAGGAAATAAGAGATGATAAATGGCACAAGTTATTCAACATATCATAATGGAAAATTTTTAATCAATGTTCATCAAATAATAATATTGCAAAATATAAATAGAAGGTATATTAGAAAAATGTGTCGTCAAATCAACCATGAACATTGATTCCTAATAAAGAGATAGTTAAGTTTAAGTTAAGCCCTTATATCATGAAATTATTAGTTATTTATGAGATTTATTATTCAACTTTGAAGTTATCTGATCTGATCTGTCATCTGAACAAATATTAAAATCAATAGTATATCACAATTTGATTTAACAAGGTATTTCATTTGAATTTTTAAATGAATTTATATCGATCTGAATATAGCGTTAAGTATTTTAATCAAATTGTGTGTAAATATAATTATAATTATGTTAATGAACTTAATTTAATTATTATAATTAAGTGGAAGAATAATGTTTTAAACGTAAACCAGTTTTGAAAAAACTAATTCTAATTAAAGTTTTGAAAAAATAGTGAATAGTTTTTCAATTATTTTTTCATAAACAACGGTATAATTGTATGAAAAGTTTGAGAACAGGACAGATATCAAAATGTTTGTCTCATTCTCAAGAATTTCAAACCTCTTAGTTCTAACGCTTCCGGAAAAATCAAATCATTAGATAAATGTTTTACCGAAAGAATTGTGAATTTTAGTGAAGAAAAGACCATTTAGTGACAAATATATAGAATTTAAATAAAAATTATTATTGTGTTTGACTTTTAAACGGTTAAAGAGTTTTTAAAAACATATTTAATACTTTACGCAGTGTTTTATGGTTTAGTGAATCAAAACTCATTCAGAGATTACAGTTTTGGATCAAACGATAATTATTTACTGAACCGAATCACTAAAAAACTTTGTATTCATAAAACTTTTTGTATTTGTTTTCAAACAAACGCTCGAAAAAAATGTTTGCAAAATATTTAACTAAATTTAGTTTAACTTCAGATGAAATATAATTTTATATTCAGATATGTTTCAAATATTTTTCAAATTATTGCTACATTTTTTGACAATCGATTGATTAGTTTCTCTTCTGATTTATCACATCATCGAAGAGATGTCACATGAATTCCAAAATAATGTCGGAATTAACAGTGATTGCAATGATTGCAACCAAAATTACACTGGTCATTCCATCACACAATCAAAGTAAGTTGATTATTTTATTTCATGACAATAATATTTCAAATATTATATACATTGGTTGAAAACAAGCATATTTATCCATAATAAAAATCCATATTTTGGATGAGACCCACACGTGTTGACCTATAAATTTGATTTTGTGTATTTACAACATAAAAATTATTCATGGTAATTTAATTTTTATTCGATATCAAAGTCTTGAATTATGAATGATTAATGCTCTCAATCGGAATAATATCAATTAACTAATATTTTTTTAATCTGGCTAATGATCAACTGATTCTTGAATAATATCCAGCTCTATTTGTTCAAAGCAATTATAATAAGTATTTAAAATGAAAACTTTTCTTATGATCATAAGTTGTCTGCTTTTTTAGGAAGTTTTTGATGATATGCCGTTATATAACTTATATCTCTGAAACTGAATTCTAGGAATATATTTGAGACACAAATTACTTTCATTCGTATAAAGAATTTCAATAAATATTCAAATGAATGAATAATTCAAATAAACCGAAGTATATACTCATTTCAATGTAAATACATCAAAGATTTTGAATTGAAATCTCATTTATAGACAATCTTTACATCAATTTTTGCTATAATTGACTTAACCTTCAAATAGTCGTCAAATTATTTCGTTTGAAAATTGACTACGATCATCATAGTATGATCTGAGAAAAGAGATAAATATTTGAAAATTCTATCAAATTAATGATCAATGCATTACACAAGAGCTGACTGTCAGCCAATTGTCGATTTCGAGTTAACCCCAAATTTCTTGAAATCAGGATTTATCATAAAATTGGAAATTAGTGACAAATTTGCCATAAATGTAGAGCCAGTCGTGTATTTCCTCAAGTTTTAAGTCAATAACAAGTTTTGAGTGATTAGTGATAAGTCTTGTCTTGTGTTTGAAAAATCAGAAAAAGTTATGGTTTTAAGTTCATTGCCATTTATCTACCATTTATAGCGACCATCAGCAGAGGACCTACCGATTCCGACAGCACTGGATTCCATACATTATGTTAATACTGAGTGCAATCCTACTGTTTGTTATATTAATAGTAAATTCCAACTCTAATTATATTCATTCAAATGACAACATATGTCTGTCCACTGACTGTATCAAAGAAGGTATGAAAACTCAAATCTATTAAGAATTTTATTGAAAACTATTGGATGAAAAGCGGCCAGAATTTTAAGAACCATCGATGAAAGTGTCTCCCCTTGCGATGACTTCTATCAGTTTGCTTGTGGCAAATGGATTGAGTCAACTATTATACCGGAGCACAAATCATCCCAATCGACATTTGATGATCTCCAGGACGAACTCAATAGAAAACTCAGAGGTATTTCACTATTTATTTATTTTAAAATTCATTCATTTATTTAAATAACTTTCAAACAGTTCTTATCGAAGGAAAGGCTGACAGTTATGGCTATGAGAAGAAAATATTTGTCAAAAAAATCAAAGATCTTTACTCGAGTTGTATGAATACAAGTGAGAAGTTTTTCTAACAATTTCTATGAATTTCTTATGAAATTTGTTTTTAATCTTTAGCTCTGATTGAAACCAAAGGAGACCAACCATTGATAGATCTGATGAAAAAGTTTGGCGGTTGGCCTGTATTGCAGTCCGATTGGGATGAGTCTGAATTTAATTGGTTTGAATCATATATCAAATTAAGACGAATCGGACTCATAGACAGCCTTTTGGTCTCAATTTTCGTTGATATCGACGACAAAAATAGTTCGAAAAGAGATTTATATGTAATTAATGTCATCTAATGTCTCATAAAATTTCCAAACAATTCGTTTATTTTTTTTCACTTGTATTGACAGTTAGATCAGCCATCCTTAGGCCTATACGATAGGGATCTCCAGCTTAAAGGACTCAATGACTCATCCGTCGCAGCATATTATGATCTGATGGTGAAAAGTGCTGTTCTTTTGGGAGCCGATGAGAAAGTGGCTAAAAAACAAATGTTAGAAGTCTTGGAATTTGAGACACTTTTAGCAAATGTAAAGTAGTTTAGAAATTATTAAACCTAACTGACACCAATTGAGCTTGACACTGTCTTACTCACACATATTATTTTGAATTCAGTATTCCTTAGCCAAAGAGGAGAGACGTAATATGAGTTTATTATATAATAAGATGACTACTCAAGAGTTGGCTATAATGGCACCCAATGTAAGTAGTGTAATAAATTTAGCAAGATCACTGAATTAATTTGTGCCACAGACAGACTGGTTATCTCTGATCAATAATTTCACTTTAGACACAATTGAAGACACGGAAGAGATTGTAGTAATTGACACGAAATTCATTAAATCTCTTGATTTGATTTTACCTCAAACTAAGAAACGGTTTATTGCCTCAAATTAATTAATAATTAATTAATCATTTAATTGATTTGTTTAAGAACTCTATCCAATTACATCTTATGGCGAATTATTTTCTCTAAAATATCTTCTTTGGGGACAAAGTGGAGAAATCTTGAGATTGAATACGAGTCCAAAGTTGTGGGCAAAAAACGACAGGAGCCGCGTTGGGAACAGTGTGTGGCTGTTGTCCAGTCAGCCCTCGGTATCGCTCTCTCCAACCTTTATGTCGACAAATATTTTGCGAATGAAAACAAACAAATGGTTTGAAATTCTTTGAATTTGTTTTCATTAGTTTAATAGTATTTTGTAAAAGACTTTAAGTATCGTTGAAAACATCAAAAGAGAGTTTGAGCTCATCCTCAATGAAATCGATTGGATGGAAAGGGAGACACTTTTACATGCTTTGGACAAATTGGAAAATATGGAACTCAAGATAGGTTACCCTGATCAATTGATGGATGATAAAAGGATTACAGAGCACTACAAAAAGGTTATACAAACAAAAATTTGATGAAAAATAATATTAAATTTAATTAAAAATCAATTTTCAGCTGCACTTCATTGAAGACAACTATTTTCAAAACCGTATTAATACCTATAAATGGTTATTAGATTATCAATTCACTAAATTAAGACAAATCAATACTAAAGACGAGTCAGTATTGCTTTTACTTTTATCACTCAAATTAAGTTTATTCTGAGCCAATAGTTGGAGAAAATACGCTGAAGTGACTGAAGTGAACGCATATTATTACCCACAGGAGAACGCAATGGTAATTCCCTCCGGTATTCTTCAGGGAGTCTTCTACAACAAAAACAGACCAAAGTGTGTAAACAAATCAAATATTAAACAATTTTTATTAAATATTAATAATAATAAATAAATTGATTTCTGATTAAAGTTATCTCAATTATGGAACTATTGGAGAAGTGGCCGGACATGAGTTAACCCATGGCTTTGATGTGAGTTTATACATCACATTAAAATAAATTAAATTAATAATTTATAAACTAAGGACACGGGCAGACAATTTGACAAAGAGGGTCAGGTCAACAATTGGTGGGATACGGCTACCGACGAAAAGTTCAAAGTCAAGACTCAGTGTATTATCGATCAGTACAGCAATTATTCGGTTGAAATAATTGATATGAATTTGAACGGAATCAACACTCAGGGCGAAAATGTGGCCGACAATGGAGCCATCAAACAGGCGTTTAGAGCCTACAAGACATATGTCAAGAAAAATGGACATGAACATAAACTTCCGGGACTCAAATACACACCCGAGCAACTATTCTGGATCAGTTATGGAATTCAATCTTGCAGTAAAGAGAGCCTGGAACATTTAAAACTTATGATTGAAATTGATGCCCACAGTCCCAGTAAATACAGGTATTTCTCAATTGATTGAGTGATATCACGATTAAAGATAATTAATTTCGTAAATAATTGGTTTTATATTTCAGTGAAAGCCTTGAGTATTGCATAACATTTCGAAACCAAACAATTAGTCAAAAGTTTTTCCTCAAAACAATTCAAACTCTTATTTATAGTCATTTTCAGTGAAGAAAACAACTTTTTTTTATAAAATCATAAAAATAAATACGAATAATAATGATATCAAATATACATTTTTTTCGCAATATTAATTTTGCAAGTTCATTATATATTTCATTATATTAATGAAAAATTGTTTAAAATTACAAAATATATGATTGAATTTTGTTTTATTTATTTCTCATATTTTCAACAGAATAATGGGTTCGGTTTCCAACTCAATAGACTTTTCGCAGTCATTCAACTGTCCGATTGGTTCCCCAATGAATCCGATCCGAAAGTGTTCCATTTGGTAGACATTAAGACAAAGAAGAATGCATTCAATTATTAAATAATTTATTGAAACGAATTCTAATTTATTTATGGATCTGAATATTAAATGTTTTATAAAAAGATATTATTTTTTCAATAAAATACTATAAAATTTAAGTCTATAATAAAGTTTTGTAATCTTCGAAAAAGGCTAATAATTTCTTTTTAAATTGTCTTGTTAGCAGGATAAAATATCAAATTTTCTAAAATATATTAACATAAAGTTTTTATATGTGACTAATACCTAGCTCAAATTTCACGTAATAGTTTCTATCGAAATGTAAAATAATGCTTTAAAACCAAAGAATTTGGAAAATGAGATGAAATACAAAACCCAAATATAAAAGACGACATAAACTGAAGTTATTTCGTAATTAAATTTTATTCAACTTTTTGCGTAAAATCTATAAAATGAATAGAATTATGTCTTCATATCCTTCGTGTGAATACCACCATCTGCTCAAACTTCTACTGATTGGCAATTCAGGTGTCGGCAAATCGAGTATTTTATTGCGATATTCAGACAACAGTTTCAAAGAGCAGTTTATTTATACGATTGGAGTCGACTTCAAAGTGAAAACAGTTGTCATAAACGGAAAAGTAATTAAACTTCAGATATGGGATACCGCAGGACAGGAGAGATTCAGATCCTTCACCACTGCTTACTATAGGGGAGCGAACGGAATAATTATGGTCTACGACATCACTAACAGAAAGTCTTTTGAGTCCATCACTAATTGGTTGCGAGACATCGAAAGGTTCGCAAACAACAGAGAAGTGGCAGTCCTTCTGATTGGCAACAAATGTGATGCCAGTGATATCAGATGTGTTCCCACAGCAGAAGCTCAGCGTTTGGCCGATGACTTGGGTATCTTATTCTTGGAGTGTTCGGCAAAAAGCGGAACAAATATCGATTCGGCGTTTCTTCTGATCGCAACCAAAATCATATTAAGTCTTCCGACCACTCAATCAGTTGAACTCAGGTATAGGAGTACTGTCGATATCGCGACAACAGATACCTGTGCGCAAAGATGTTGTTTTACATGAGTTGTTAATCAAAAATATTATGATTTTTCCGATTAAAACAATTTTGATTTTGATTTGATGTTTAAATTTGAATAAAACTGACTCATCGTTAAAATTAATGGTAAAACATAAATCTAGCGATAAAGTGGTGAAGAGCTGCCAAACTGTTTGTCATAAACCAAGCGTTTAGTAATTGTGAACACATTTTCTGATAAAAATACTGTTTATCCGATTCATTGATAAAATTTGATTGAACTCCAAGAGTAAAACTGTCGACTATTTTTAGTGCAGTTGGAGGTCAGAGTCAAGACTTGGGTCCAATCGATGGCATAGATATGTGGGATATACTGAACAACGATTCAGATTCCGAGAAAACATCTCTTTCATAATATCGACGACATATGGAAAGTGTGGGCCCTTAGAGTTGGTGACTATAAACTAGTTTTTGGGTCTACTCTCGACAGCAAATATGACGGATGGTATTTACCTCCGGGGGAGTCATATCAAATAAATGTCAAAACTTTTATAAAAACAGAATTGAATACAAGAAATCAAAAGTCTATAGAGTTTTGAAACAAATGAATTTAAATATGAAATCTGTTGAACCAATTCTAGTGAACTGTAATTCTTCGATCATAAGTGAGTGTAAATCAAAAGAGATTTCCTGTCTTTTGGACATTAGGTCAGATCCGTATCAATACAACAACATATTTGACAAAAAGACAGAAATAGTGAAATCAATGTTAAATTTATTGACGAAATACAACTCAACTGCAGTCAAACCTATCGTCACTGAAGTGGACCCAAAATCAAATCCAGTTCTTCACAGCTATCGATGGGATGTCTGGCAATGAATTTAAATTCTTATCAATCGTTGAACTCTTTTAATAATTGCATTAATTTTCGATTCGACCGATAATTCAAATAAAATGAAAGTTTAAAACCCTTTTAAAAATAAGAATTTTAACTTTGAAATGAAGTTTTAACAAATCAAAAGTATTTTCAATGTATAGCCAAAATTGTATTAAAGTTGTGAAAGACCATGCTAATTTGTCAATCGATGTACTTTGTATTTCTCATTTCAATTATCAACTTTTCAAATGCAATAAAGAGACAAAATATTGTATTTTTATTAGCCGATGATCTTGGTATTATTTTAACAAGATGATAATTGTTGAGATAACTCAAAATTTTCATAATGGATAGGTTGGGGAGATATCAGTCTTCACGGATCAGCTCAAGTGAAGACTCCGAATATAGACTTATTGGCGACGAATGGCATTATTTTGAACAACTATTACGTATCTCCAGTCTGTACGCCGTCGAGAGGGGCACTGATGACAGGCTACCATCCCATCCATTTAGGTCTTCAACACAATGTCATATATAACGACCAGCCCTGGGGTCTACCTCTTCATTACAAAACTTTACCGCAATATTTGCAACGATTTGGGTATGAGAGCCATATTGTGGGGAAATGGCATTTGGGGTTCTTTGACAGACAATACTTACCCACAAGAAGAGGGTTTACCTCTCACTTTGGGTATTGGACGGGACATATAGACTATTACGACAGAACTTCCGGTAGAGATCCGATAGGTTTTGATTTTAGCGAAAATGAAAAACCAGTTTCTCTTTCGTCATATGAGGGCCAATACATCACTCATATAATAACCAACAAATCGGTTGAAATTATTATGAAAAGCGATGAAAGGCCTCTATTCTTATTAGTCTCCCATAACGCTGTCCATACGAGCAACAAGGAGAATGACCCTGTTCAAGTACCTCTCAATTACACTGATCAGTTCAAACACATAGAAAACTTGAAACGAAGAAAATTCTGTGCATTGGTTTCAACTTTAGATGAATCCGTTGGAGAGATATTGTCTGCTCTAAAAACTGTCAACAAATTGAATGAAACAATTTTCATATTCTCAACCGATAACGGAGGGGCTACCGGAGGCACAACCCGAAGGAGTATCGATAACAGCATTGGATCCAATTGGCCCCTAAGAGGTATTTAACCAATTCTTTGCAAATAATTTATATTTTTATTCTGAGTTAAGGTTCAAAATACACTCTCTTTGAGGGTGGGATTCGAGGCTTCGCTTTCATATGGAGTCCACTTTTGAAGAAGAATTATATTAGTAATCATTTGATGCATATCCAGGACTGGTTGCCAACTATTTTTAGTGCAGTTGGAGGTCAGAGTCAAGATTTGGGTCCAATCGATGGTATAGATATGTGGGATATACTGAACAACGATTTAGAGACTCCTAGAAAACAACTTTTGCATAATATCGACGATATTTGGAAAGTATGGGCTCTAAGGGAGGGTCAGTACAAATTGATATCAGGCACCACTAAAAACGGTCACTTCGATCGCTGGTATTTACCTCCGGGAGAACTCAATACAGGGCTCAACGCTATTCATAATCATATAAATAATGAAAAAGTTGAAGTTTTTCGTGTTTTAAATGAAATGAATTATAGTATCAAAACAGTGAAAACCATTCCTACAGATTGTGGACACATTATGAAAACTGAGTGCAATCCTAAAGAGACTCCCTGTCTGTTTGACCTCAGGTCCGATCCCTGCGAACACAACAATATATTCAAAGAAAGACCAGATATTGTCAAACGAATGCTTAACTTATTATCAGAATTCAATTCGACTGCAGTTAAGCCACTGAATAGACAACCAGACGAGAGGGCGAACCCTAAATATCACAATAATTTTTGGAGTTCTTGGAAATCAATTTAATTTAATAAATATTTCAATTAAATACAAAAGAGATTAACTTTTTGAACAAATTTATTGATAGGTCAATAAAAAAATGTCCTTTGACTTAATCATGGTAATTTGATTGACTCATTTCCATAAAGAATTCTAATGCCTTTGATAGATCCACTATCAAGAGCAATTTGATCTGTTCTAGTGAAGCACGGGTTGTCATCAGAGAAATACATAACAGAACCGCAGTCATAGGAGTGCTCCAAACCCAGAGAGTGTCCTCAATACACAAATTGCTATCAATTATTGATTTAAAAGTTATATGAAATATATTTACCCATTTCGTGAACCAGTGTATAGAGCAATGAGTGGTCTGTCCAACAAAAGTGGTCAGAAATCAGATAAATGATTGAATAATTGTTGACAAAATGGAATTACTTACGATCCTTGACATCAAAGGAAGTGTAGGTCCACTTTTCATCGTCGTCGATATGAATCCTTCCATAGTCTTCAGGATAAGAGGCGTGGGCTAACGTACCTCCCGGTCCATCGAATTGACTATCATAGGGAGGAGCCGTATGACAGCAATGAACTCGTTTCTCAAACGATAAATCCAAATGAGTATCAATTTTGTTGTCCGTCTGGTATATAAAGCGGAGAGGAGTCACTGCCGACCACTTTTTAAAAGCCATTTCTATTATCTCAAGAGTTTGGCTTTTATTCAACTGTTCCGACCACTTGAACACCCGATAAGTCAGTTTATAGTTAATCCATTTACTACCCTGAAGATTATAGTCTCCAGACTCTACTACAGGAGTCTTAGCTCTTGTCTTGAGTGCCTCCACCGGATCTTTGTTCCCACAGCGAGGGATTGACATCAATTTGATGGTCTTCTCATCCAAAACACCTATAATTAACAAAACTATAGAATTTTTTTTCGGCAAAACCGACGAAACCTGTTGTGGGAAGTCTGTTAAAAGATTGGAATGTCTTTATGGCATCTTTTATAACGGATCCCGTTCTGGTAGTCTTATCCATATATCCATACTTTGAGAGATAATCCTGAATTTGTTAGTTGACCAGGGTAACAATAAGACCATTTAATTAATCCTCTCTCTCTTTAATCTTACAGTTTATTAAGACTGACCTCTGGTTTGATCGCTTCGCAGATGAATTCAATTAGAGTTAAGACAAAAATTAAATTTAAAAACACTTTTATTACAAACATTTTTCATATCAAATGGAATACAAATAATTTATTACATTTTTTAGTAAAATGCAAATTAGATGAAGAAATAGTGAAAATAAGTATCGATTGTCATTAAAAATGATAAAAATGTGGATTTTTTTTATAATAAGCAAATATTTCTGATTTATATCTGAAATCAAGTCTCAAATGAAACGATTCTCAGATTTCTTTGAATTCAAAACTCGACTTAAAGTTTGAGTAAATATTAAAATAATATTTTTTTTTGTTATAAATATAACTTATTATATAAGTATTGACTATTGAACACAATATTTCAAAATGAGTTATATTTTGGCCAAATATTAACACTTAATGAACACAATCGGCAATATTTTGTCCGAAATTAAAAAATAATTTTTAAAATTATCCGAAAATTCAATTAATTATTTGATTAAAACTTTCGATAAAATAATTATTTGAACGGATAGTTGAGTTGATTTCAGACAAATAGTAATAAATAGTTTTTTTGATACAAACAATTATTTCTTCAAATTATGGGTTTGACGTCAATTTAAAAAATAATTAAAATTTAAAACAAAAGTAATTAACAAATAAGAGATCAGTTCTATTGAGGGCTGAATTGAAAGCAATTCCTGAGTCCGTCGTAATCCGGTTTATCTGTGAATTCGTATTTCGCTATCATTTCAAAGTAGGCTTCAAATTGAGGGGACAGTCCTTCAAAGGAATCAAAAGTTATTCAATATTTATGACAAGTATTGGGAAATATAATGAATACCTCTGCAGAGGTCCCACAATAGAGTCGATTGCATTTTATGACCGATTTTACGAATTACTTTCGGTGACGTCAGGTCTTTCACTTTGGGATCAATCCATGGAAGCGTTCCTTTTGCCAAATAAACCAAACAATAGCCTAACGACTCCATGTCGTCCCTTCGCGACCGACGATACCCGTTATGGTAACCGATAGAATGGAAGTGTGGATCACCTTTAGGTGTGTGCGGACGACGTATTTGTACTTCAATGTGTTGGACACTACCGTCCGATAACTGTTTGAGGTAAGTGAAGGCAGTACTCAATCCAATCAGTTTTAGATCAAATTTGTTTTGAGAGTTGAGGAGAAAGTGGTCCGGTTTTAGGGATGAGTGGATAAAACCCTTTTCGTGTAATTCTTCGATGGCGTCAATCATTCGAATAGCGAACTGAAAGACATCCCTCTGATTGAGGACTGGAAGGGCTGACCTGTCGTATCCCGAATGAGATGATGGCACCGACCTCTTTAGCAAATCGTCTAAATTGGGGCCACACTTCTCCAGTATTATATAACCCCAACGAATGGAAATGCAGTTCTTTCGATAGCTTTTCCACCTTTGAGTCAAAAGACAAACAAATTATTGAAAAATCAATTAATTGTCAAAACAAAAGACAAACCAAAGAAAGTCCAAAAGTTTTGGAACAGATTTTATATTTTGCTTCAAATAAATGTTGTATTCGTTTTGAATCGAATGGAAACCCATTTCGAAACCAATTTTTATGATCACATCTCCGGACGGCTTCTTAACGTTATATCCGATATAAACGGCTGTCCTATTGGTGGCCGACACAAGACTCGACAGAAAGTACCCGTGAATTGTTTGACCCGTTTCTAATGGGAACACTATTTCGGGCCCTTTTGGGACAGACTCTGGAGTGGGTTTTGTGTCGTCGACAACAAGAATGTCCTCCCATTTGATGTCTTCCACATTGAGATTGAAATTAATCAATTGATTTGATATATTCATTATTTTGCGATCGTCTTCACTGACTACAACCCATTCCTCCTCCTCTTTATCTAAGAGTCTGTTGTCATTCACTTTATAATTGGATCTTTCATTTTGTTTATATTCTTCCTCTTCTTCTTTGATTCGTTTTTTATCACAAATTTGATCCCAATTTTGTCCCCTTTTGACCGAATGATTGACAGACCACTGCTCGGAATGGCGGACATCACTCATCATCACATCTGAGGACATATTAACCATTAAGTCATTCATTATATGAACGAAAGAAAGACTATAAATGAGACTAAAAGTGAAAATAAGAAAAACAAATAATTTTTAAATAAATTAATAGAAAATTAAAGAAAAGAAAAACTAAACGAAAGACTAAACACTAAACTCCTGTTTGTATTGAAAAGTGAGTCAATAATCAACTCCTCATTCAATGACAATAAGTCTCAAATCGACTCTAATTGGATGAATAGACGCTTTAGTCATTGCTATGGAAACTCTACCCAAAAGTTACGCTAAATTTTGGTGAAGTGATCGGCAAATACTCAACACAACAGAGACTACAAACGGGAGTTTAGTATTGATTTTGATTCGACGTATGCTTTGAATTAACCATTTGTTTGAATTCAAATTTATTGACCGAAAGGAGGGATTATTATAATATCAACCCTTTGTTCGCTAAGATGACTATTTTTGCATGATGAAAACTTTACCTATTCTTTGTATGTATGGATAAATAAGTTATTTGCCCTAATGTTGACCTCATAGCTGTCCTTGCATATCGTCTTATTTAAAGCTTGAGATCAAAGTTTTGAGAGGAGTTGAGTAGATTATATATAGGACCTATTATTGATCAAGGTGATAAATGCATTATTAGACTCTTTTAGATCCACTTAAATACTCAGTTTATAATCTGTTTGCAATCAATTGATTGAAAGCACATTTGTATGAGTTTATAGGAAAACATATTTCAATATTTCATTGATTTATAGAAAATTGAGCCAAATATTCAACAAAAGTTCACTGAACTTATTTACAGTGAACTTAAAAACTGTAAAATTGATTTTGATTTTTACATTTTTCGAGTTTAAGACTCGAAAGACATCATAAAACACATTAATAAAAAGACTGACCACTAATTCCTCAATAGATAATTATTTGTGACAATAAAACCTTTGAACAACTCTTTAAAGTTTAACTCAATTATTATTATTTGCAAATCGATTATATGCTAACAGATAATAAATGATTTAGCCAGGACACATCTTTTTCTTATTTGATTGGTTAACAATCTTAAGATTGATATGTCGTTCAAGGGATAGGTCTCACATTTGTCTGTATTCTGATTCATAAAAATATTTAATTAAATTCAAAACAAATGAATGAAATAATTCTTATATTTATTTCATCAAAAAAGAGCGAAAATTTGTGATTGAAATACAATTAATTTAAATGAAATAATTGGACAAAACATACAAAATATGTATAATTCGTAATTAAAAATGAATTAGATTTTGAAAAACTAAGTAATTTTGAGATTCAAATGATTCTTAGGAACTGATGACTGTTTTACAGAATAATTAATTTTTGACAAATTGTAAGACACTTTAAGATAAATAAGATAGATAAATTCCTTGATCATTCTTTATAAATAATGAATTGATACTTTGAATAGTCAAAGGGATCAGATTATATCGATTTGATTATGAATTGAATGTGGAAAGACCTCATTAAAAGACTCTTCTTAAACGTTTGTCTGTATTTTTTGCGATTCATTTATTTTATTGTTTATCTGTTCGACGTCTTCAGTTGTATCGTCCACTTCATCAACACCTCCACCACTATCTGTGGTCAGAATCGGTTCATTCTGTTCGCCGTCGTTGTCATCGGTCTGTTGTTCTGTTGTCCTCTTCTTATTGATAACCATTTTATCGCTTTTATTTCGAGCTCTGAAAAGACATCAAAACAAATTGTATTAAAAGCTTTTCAATTATGGAATAAATACCTAATGATTATAACGACAATAATTATGGCCAAAAATATGGCCACAAAGAACAAAATGATTCCAACATTCCCTGCCTTTTCATCTTTATTTGAATTGTATTTATACCCCTTTTCTCCATCGATTATGTTATCATGACTTATGTCGGATGAATTTTCTTTAGTTATATTTGTATCGTATTCATCGGGACTGGCAGTGCTTGTGCTGGAAGTTGTCGTCGATTTGATTTGACATTTCTTTATATAATCGGTTTGGTATTGAGTGACTTCAATGGACTGTTGACTGCATTGACACACTTTTATACCGTATTTATTGTAATCGCAAATAGCGTTGGAATCGACTGCCGAACACTGTTTCGTGAAATTGCAAATCGAGCCCAAAGGCACTGAATTTGATTTCATAGATAATTACTTTTATGTTTCAAATTAATTGATTATTTGGTCTATTGGTTACCCTCTTCTACACAGACTGTACTTCTGGATGGAAAGGGTATCGAAACCAAACCATTTCGACAAATACATTGCTGTCGGCTCTCAGATTCGTTTTCAACTTCCGGTGGACCGCATTCCATGTCTTTGTCGCACTCCCGGTCTGTATCTCCCGTCTCACAGGGATCGCCATATTTTAACGCTTAAAAGAAGAGGACATCAATTAAAACATTATATTGCGAAATGGTGCTAGATTACTCATTCAAAAAATTCAATTTAAATAAAAACTTAATGAATCTATTCTTAAAAGTGGGATATCTTTCACTTTAAACAAGAATTAATTCAAATAATTAAATAAATTTAAAGACTAATAAAAACTAATGAATAATTCAATTAATTAAATGAATGATTTGATTCAAACCAAAAGCAATTTTCTAATGGATATAAAAAACGAATAATAAGTGATATCTTAACAAAAATAGTTGACATTAATCTCAATTGAATTTTTATTCCAAAAATATTTCAAATGATAAAAGTTGAGGTAATTTTCTAATTAAGACTTAAATTTTTTTGTTAAACACAATCTGGAAGTTCCGAAGGGTATGAGAACCACGAGAATGTATAACCAAGAAATACACGTTGAAATATACCATGCTTCATTAAGTTTTCATTAGGTTTTTCTGTTATTTCAAGAAAACAATTCTTTTCTTTCTAAGGTTTGGGACGGATATGAAAGAGTGGTTGAAATGCAAAGTTATGATCCGTTAACTCATAACTCAGTTTATTGTCTGTGGAAAGAGTGGGCGAAGATTTATTGATGTCTTGAATTAATTTTTTAGACAAACCTCTGCTATAATTGATATCTCGATTCAAATGAGTTCTCAATTAGGAACTCCAGACCCAAAACCTCAGACTTTGAATAATCAAAGATTTGCCATCACTTCGAAAATAGAGTTTCACTATAAACTTCTTTTTTTTATTGCAGGAATATTTTTTAATTCCCTAAGAAGGAGGAAAACTTAACAAGGAATTCATTTTTGATTTATTGTTGCATTACTGGCAACACTTTAAACCGTAAATCAATGGATAAATTTTTAAGGAACCATAACTCTTTATTTGAATTAATTATCAAGTTCTATTTATAACTAGTTCTTAACCAAGAAGTTATTGTTTGCGGTATTTTCAACAAATATATCATTTTTTGGATTAAATCAAAAAAAAAAATAAAAAATGATTAATTGATTTAATCATTAATTTCAATGATTTCAATGACCCATAAAATTATTAGTAAACGAATTACAAACAATAATGTCATCAAAACTGAATTATAACAAAGTTGATACTGACAGACCAAGGTTAATTCTCGACCATGTTATGATAGGCGATGATTATCTAGCATAACTTAAGCTTCACTTAAGCTCTTAATAATATTTATTTTTATTCAATCAAATTAAATGTTTCCGAAATAATGACTTCACTTATGTTTACAATAGACGTAAATTGACATTGCTCAATTGAAAATGACAAATTATCTTAAGTATTCTCTTAATGGACAGACAAATCAGGAAATAATAGCATTAAAACAATTGGAAGGTTTGGAAGAGAGTTCGTCCAACTGTCGCCTATTTATCTCATTTAATAACTCATTATTTGAAACCACCGATGGGTCCAAATCACGCTATTTTTCCCTCGATCACTAAAATTAAGGAATTTAGCAAAACATTTTTGGGTCAAACAATACTATACTGACAAAGACAGGTGCTGTTCAATTACAAACACATTTTGAGTCTTTTAACACATTTGTCTGTCGTCTGCTATTAATCAAAGTTTTCTAACAATCATATTATCGTTGAATTGAATCGCATTTTGTTTTGTTTTTCTTAAACTTCTATCAATTAATTATAAGAAATAAAACAAAGATATACTCACTGTTACTAAATTTGAGAGATCCTGTGCCCTGACAGCGGGCCTGAGTCTTGTTAGTGGCACTCCTTATTTGATCTGCCACTTGACAAGAGTAGACAATATTACCGGAATGTTGTATCAGATGACCGATACTATTGGCTGCGATTCGGTAATCACTCCAACACTTGACTTTCGATTCATCACAAGTAGTGTTTCCGCGAAGAATGAAGAGTCCTGTGCGGGGGGCGCCTCCGAACGACATATCAAACACAGGATTTGTAAACCCAAAGGATTTGGCTAATAGTCCAGAATCGAGGATTGCCTCACATCTGATAGTAATGACTGACTCCTGATATCGTTTGGCGATCATCTCATTTGGCACTAAACTGACTGAACATAACTCGTCTGCGGATATCGGAGCGCAAGTTATCAATGAAACGCTCGTCAAATATAAAATTATTTGGATTTTAACCAAAAGTCTAATTAATTTGTAAATAATTTTTCCCATTTTTATAAACAAAATCAATATTCAGTTGACTTTTGAGACTAAAACCGAAAGTTTGAGTCTTTGACACAAAAATATTTTGACAGAAATTCAAAACATTATTCTTCAGATTTTAATCACAAAATCATATGTCGAGAGCCTTTCCATTAGATCTGATCCGTAATCAAGTTTTTCGATAGAAAAGTAAATCAGAATTAAGACGTGATTTGAATTTATGCTGAAAACAGTTTTCCCAAAACAAAATCAATTCATAACGTATTCAACAGAATATGATTTGCGAACAAAAAATAAATAAAATAAAAAACTTTTTTCTCTGAAACGAGTTGAGAGAATCGGTGGGCGCTGTTATACATACGACAGCTCGAGAAAGAGTAAATCCAATCGCACTCCAAGTCTTATGTATGTCTCTGCCCTTGGAATGCATTACTAATACAAGTTATACAATAAGTTTGGGCCCATTGACACAAATGCATGTTTTTATTAGAAATGATTTTTAACGAAAAACTTTTAAAAACTTTTTGCACTTATCTTCCCTTAAATACATTAAATAATAATAATAACCATTTCTATCGATATTGAAATGAACACAAAATACCTCAAATTCAGTGATCAATGTTTGATAAACAAATTCCGAAACACTTGTGATGTTTGACTACTTTTTCAGTTTTGCTGTCATTTAGTATTTAATCTCAATATTAGAGTTGATTTTCAATGGATTCAAATAACTTTCAAAACTTTTCTCTTCAATGAGTTTTGAAAACACTTTTTTATCGATTGCGTGTCAAAACACTTTCAGCAATAACTAAAAACACAAATTTGATTAAAATTTTAAATTAATTTCACCAAAAAAATTATCTTCGAAGCAATAATTTCAAGAATTTCTTATATTATATTAAAAAAAACTATTCGTTTGGAAAAGTGTTAAGTTTTGTAAACAAAACTGAAAACTGATGTCAGAAACGGATGGGATGTCGAAAGTATTATTTCCTACTAAACGCTTATTCATCCCCTCCTGAAGGTGAACAAGATTTCGAAAGCTGTCTAAATAGAGATAGAGCTCCAAATGTGTGTAAAAAACATTAGACTCATTCATACAAAACCCATTAAAAGGGCTTAAATACAAAGAATTTACACAAAATCAAAATTAAATATAAGTTATGATACGAACGGTTGTTATTCTGAAGAATAGACGAAAAACCTGTTTTGTTGCCACAAATTGAAGGCATCCCTTCTTTCCCTTCAATCCCTTCAATCATTGTTTAATTATGTAATTCAAACAATAGATGAGTGCCTAATGTGTGGGCACAGAATCAGACATTAATTGGATTACAATTGATGTAAATTTCCGTTTTTGGTCGACATTAAGACCAATGACTGAACTCATCCGAATCATATCAATCGGTTGCACCCGACTCTCCAATTCAAAGACAAATGTTTCCTAATTGTGAAACAAAATTGAGGTCTCTTTGGGAGGAATAACACCAATAATTGATTTGTCGCGGATTAAGAGAAGAAAAATATTAACTTGACTTTCATCAAAGGAACAGCACTTCTTATGAAAGGGTAATTCGTGTGAAAAATAAGAAAATCAAAAAACAAATTTAATTCACTGTAAAACTCAATAAATTATTTGTCGGAGTATTTTCCTGTTCTATTGAAACCTGAAAAAAATCAATTAAACCCAAAAAGCCTTAGAAATGAAAAATTGAATTTTTATTAAACAACAGTTGTGTCGGTGTTTGTCGAGTTGTAAAACCAATTTATAATTAATTCGTTTAAAAACATTTTTCAGACAAATTTTTTTGAGCAAAAAACTCGCTTAAGATCATAAAAAAAGATTAAAATTCACTTAAAAATTGGTGAAATAAATTACCATAATATGATTCATACAAAAATAGAGAGTAATTTGATGTTGTATTCAATGTCATCACGAAGTCATTGAATAATAAAATTTTTGAAAAATAAAATTCAATCAAAAATTTAAATTCTATTCAAAATTAAATGAAAATTCAGTGAAATAAAAATTAAAAGAAAAAACAATTAATTAATTGTTTGGCATTAAAATTGATTTTAACTTTCGTTCCCATAATTATCTAATTAAAGCCCACATCTTATGAATATCTCAAAATAATTGCACAACCAATCGATGAACCGGTAGTTTATGCGATTCAATAGTTAATAAGCAAAACATATTAAAAACTATAGACTCATCTCTGAGCTCATCTCCTCTGAAGTGATCATTAAGTCAAGTGTTTGGGTATCGACTTATTTGGTAATCGAAATCACAATTTTCTATTCATTTGAAGAACAATCAAATAGTTTCGGATAAAAAAGGCTTTGATTCTAACGATAACCGAATATAAATTGTATTATAAACTAAAAGAAAACAAATTAAAGTCAAACACAAATCGTTAATCAAAGACTTTGCGAACAACAGTAACTCGGTTTGAATTTTAAAGGCTTTTTATTCCGATGGCATTTCTTTTTGAATGGGTTATGCCTTTTGAAAGTCAGACCTAACCTATCATTAACTCATGTCATCCGTAACTCCAAAACATAATTCTTTTTTTTTCGATTCATTTCAAACAAAATCTTATTTTTTGGGATAAAAATAATTCCGAGAATCAAATGAATGGCATTTTTAATGCCTGTCATTCATTCAGTTTGAGTTCATCACAATTTTTAAACAGATTCTTGAAATTCAGTCTTATGTCTGACACTGCAAGACATGAATCCATTAATCTATTTAATTATTGATTACAAATACTGTTGAATTAAAATTCCCTAATTTTTTCAAATGATTCCGTTCATTATTATTCAAAAATTCAATTTGAAATTCATTTGATTTATATAATTATAAATAAATGTCTCTCAAAAAAAGTTTGAATAATAAAACTTAAATCAAAAACAAAACGAGTCATACAATGAATGAACAGATATTCTGACAGAAATTCCTAAAGCATTGAATAATTTGTTATTAATTATCAATAATTTATCGATTATTTCGACAAAAAATCAATGAAAAGTCAATTCAAAATCGTTTTGAAAATATTAATTACAAATTAAAGTAATAATCTTTTCATTCAATAAATATCTCCGGGCATTAAATCAATAAATTAAAGAAGGGTTTGGCTTAATTGGTGGTGCTTGCTCATTTTTTTTGTCTTATTATTACAACACTTTCAATATTTATTTAACGAATAATAAGTTTTCAAGAAATATTACATTTCCTTAGTTTTCAATTATATTTTGTGACAAAACAATTCATAAATCATTGAATTGTTGACTGATTTTTTTGACTTAAGAAAAATGAACATAATCAATTGACAAATATATCAGTTCCTTAATGTTTACAAGTTTACAGTTGAATGAAAATTTGTTTAATATTTGTTAATATTTGTCATATATTTATCAAATTTAAACAATAGTTTAAAATTGAAAAACCAATAGAATTCGTTTGAGAGTAAGAATCAGAGGATAATATTCTGTCGCTAAGGGAAGGGAATTGAGAAAACGATCTATCACCATTATCACCATTTATCACAATCTATCACAATTTATTATTACAGTTACAATGCATTCTTCACATTCTTTCAATTGATTTTTAGCGACATCTTTTGAACTGTTGATAACTAAATCCAATTAAATAGTGTTTCAAAATTATTTCCAACAAATTTCCCAAAAATTATAATTTATTTATTTAAATCAAATTAATCACATTTAATGACTAAAACTAATTAATCAAACATAATTTGAGTGAAAATACCTAGTTGCTATGAGGGTAGTTTGAAATGTTAGTCATAAATTTCTATAACAAATATTTGAATTGCAAGCCTTAAATAAACACTAGTTTTAAGAATATTTATAAACAGTAGACATCTCTGACATCTTTGGCAGTCAAAGATGGCTCAAAACATCTCAAACATTAAATAAGAGATAAATTACTTTTTGAGACATTTTTGAGATAATTTTGGGACAAAACTATGATTTAATAATACATTTTAAACCACTTTTTCGACATTCAATTGATTTTAAGCAAAGATATTGATTTGATATCAGTATTGGTCTCTGATTTGGTCTTTGAATGGCTTTGTCTTAATTGACGACAGAATCGATTGTTTTCAATGCATTCCAATAAGTGTTTGTCTTTAACTCTATTTCTGTCACTAATTATCCCATCCGTGGTCTCAACCGATGCATACCTCGATGAACAGGACTTTGAATTGTCGTCTCAATCAAAAGACTTTGGTTTTGATGACAAGGATTTGGTATTTGCATTAAATTTGATTTAAATTGAATTTTCAATAACTCTTTGTTTACAGTCATCGAAGTCGGGTCTGAATCGTGATATGAGACGAATGTACAACTGGTGGGCCATCGAAGACATTTGCAAAGATGTTAAGTGCAAGACATCCGAGTATTGTGTCATCAAATCTAAAGGAGTGGCCGTTTGTGTCCAGAAAATGATTAGAGACACAAAAGAAGACATTTTAGACAATAATATGAAGTCTAAGCAAAAACTGTTGACTACTGACGACGAAGAAGAAGAAGACGATTACGACGACGACGATGAAGAAGATGTCGAAGAGAAGAGCACTTTTGCCAAATCAGATGAAAATAAGCTCAAACTTTGTAATCCCTGTCCAGTGGTGAGGCCTGAGTTCATCTGTGGAACCGATAACTCGACCTATTCTTCTGTCTGTCGCTTGGATTTCCACAATTGTGTCCATAAGACAGATGTGAAGCTGGACTGCACCGGATTCTGTCCCTGTCTTAAGAAACGAACCAAACCGGAGAAGAAGAGCTCAAAACCCAAGAAAAGCGGAAAATTCTACGAAAATAAAGACAAATATCTGAATAAATTAAGACAAGAGAAGAAGAATTGGAATAATTTTAACGATAAAAATGTTGAAAACTTTGATAAAACGAAAAAATCAAAGTTTTATTACAAAACAAATAAAATGAAATCTTTGGAAACCAAACAAAATATGCAAAACTCAGTTCTGCCGCACAAACAATACGAGCCCTCGACTAAGGATAACAACAAGTGTTCAGCCGATGAACTCAAGAGTATGGGCTCTCGACTATTGGATTGGTTTAGTGTTGTTATCGCAGAACAGAAGAAGAATCACAACCCGAGGAAACACACGTCAACTAAGATACCCGACTGTCAGACGGAAGTGTCGATTATGTTTCATCACTTCGACACCAATAATGACCTCAAGTTATCATTGAAAGAGCTCTACTACTTAGAACACGACCAGAACGAGCACTGTCTGCAGCCATACCTCAATCAATGCGATGAAGACAACGACGACTTTCTCAGTGCTTACGAGTGGTGCACATGTTTTGACAAAAAGAGTATTTATTTCAAAAATTATTCATTTGATTAATATTTTAATTGAATTGTTTTGTGTTAAGGCGAGCCCTGTCTCAACGCATTGAAACACACGAAAAAAGGACTGTTAGGCGCATACAGTCCTCAATGTGATAGTCAAGGCTTCTATAAACCAATGCAATGTCACTCAAGTTCGGGGATCTGTTGGTGTGTCGACAAGAATGGCGTCGAATTCACAAACACACGAAGAAGAGGATCACCCGATTGTAGTCAGTATTCGTTTCATTTGATTTTTAATTCAAAAATTTATTCGAAAATAATTTAATTCTTTGATTGAATCGACAGAAGGACTGCTAAACAGAGCCCGACATCGCACAGTCGAAGACATTTCCCGCGAAGACGTCGATGTCGACGATGATGGCGATGATGATGACGATAGCGATGGGTCAGGCGATGGACGCATAAGTAATTAGACGTTTGCGTTAAACGACAAACCGGTAGTATTTTTCTCATTCCAAACATAAGTCGAATTCTTTATTATTTCCCAAAAAAAGATAAAACAAAACAAAAGTAATAATATTTGCATAAAATTAACGTAAAGTTTAGATAAAACGGCTATTAATTGGACCGTAAATAATGATTATATAATAATTACTACTAATCTTCGACTCATATCATTGTTTGTATGTTTTTTCTGTACTGTTTTGAGTGCCGTTTTCGGGCGCCAAACAAATGCCAAAAAGCGTCACAAAATTCATTCCTATAATGAGAAGAACCACAAAATAATTGCCATAAAAATCGTATTTAAGTTTGGTTTTGGTTTTTCTTATAATTATTTTTCTTGTATTTAATGTTTTGTTTTAATTTTTGACTATTTTTGAAACTATTTTTTGTTTTAATTCAACTATTTTTTTGTTTTCCTATTAATTATTAATATTTTATTTGAATTTTTCTTGAGTTTGTTTAACAACACAAACGACTGAACACTTTTGAGTTGTATTTTGATTTAATACACAACAAAATCGAGTGAGTCTTCCATTGAGTTCAACTGTATATTTGGTTTTTATAGTATCTCTTTATTATCTTTGAGTTAAACTCTTTTGTTGTTATCTATTTTTTTTCAATTAATTATGATTTTTGTCTAATTATTAAAACAAAACTCAAAAACAATTTGTGGTCACATTATTTGAATACTAATCTGTGTTTTACTGAAACTTTTGAGTATTATTGAGTAATAGTTGTAAACCAAAAGTTAGTTAAAAGTTTATCGATAGTTGAGTTTGAATCTCAATCCTTCCAAACCAATCATCTGATGCCAAACCATTAGATTTCCCAAACATTTCAATTATTTAGAGCTTTATTTCGATCACTTGTTTGTCAAAACACTAATTCATATTAAATATAAATTGTATTGAATTTACAATTAATGTAATCATAATTTCATTGTAATAGTTATTAATAATATTGAAAATAAAAACTCATTTAATACACTATTTTTCGATCATTTAATTACTTCCATATCTTCTACCGATTGGTTGAATCATCAGATCTTATCATTTGTAAGACATTTGTATTAACTCTTGAATTCAAATTAAGCGCCAAATAATGTATGAGTTGTTTGTCAGACAACTGTTTGTTTATGAAAACAGTTTTCACTCAATTATGTTGTTTTCAAAAAAGTTTTTAAATTTTCTTAAAAATAAATCATTTTTATTGAATGGCATTCAATCGATGAGATGGTCATCAGATATAAGACAATTAGTGACAATAGAGAAGAGAGAAAGCGTGACATTAATCGGTATAAATAGACCCGAAAGCCGTAATTGTGTGGACAGAGAGACGGCACAACATTTGCTCAAAGCTTTCAACGATTTCGAGGCCGACACCACTTCTCCTGTGGCTATCCTTTACGGAAATGGCGGCACTTTCTGTGCCGGATATGATCTCAAAGAGTTGTCTAATTTTGACGCAAATAATAGCGATTTTATAATAAGGGGTCCAATGGTTTGAATCACTTCTCATTTGTTTTAAATATTTTCCTCAAATCAATTAAATTGTCGACAGTTTCCATGTTTTAGGGACCGACACAAATGATGACATCGAAGCCAACGATTGCAGCCATCGATGGCTATGCGGTCGCCGGAGGACTAGAATTAGCGCTTTTATGTGACTTAAGAGTTGTCGAAGAAAATGCAATTATGGGTGTCTTTTGTCGACGCTTTGGTGTCCCCCTCATCGACGGCGGAACAGTTCGTCTTCAGAAACTGATTGGTCTGTCCCGAGCTTTAGACCTCATTCTGACCGGTCGTCCGATCAGTGGTAAAGAGGCGCTAGAATTCGGTTTAGCCAATAGATTAGTGGCCATCGGTACAGCTTTGGGTCAGGCCTTCCAATTGGCCCACTCTTTGGTTAAGTTTCCCCAACAGTGTCTCATAGCTGACCGAAAATCTGCATATTATGCGGCTTTTGGTGCGAACTCATTGGAAGACGCCCTCAAATATGAGTTTGAAAACGGAAAGCCTATTATCACCAAAGAATCCATCGAAGGTTTGCCTTATTTTCAATAAATTTAGTTTTGATTTATATTTTATCTGACTTTTAGGTGCGACCCGTTTTGCGGACAAAGGAATCGGAAGACACGGAAAGTTTGTTTTGGAAAAACACGATTATGACGTTGAGGTCACTGTTTAGCCTTTCCTTAAATACCTTCAAATGCTTTCGAAATTATTTCATCGAATATCTGTTTGCCATCAAAACTATAGGACAAGGATTGAGATGTCATTCTTCTGGAGATAAATATTTCTATAAATGTTTTATTAATTTTGTTTAACTCTTTATTAATGATTGATATTTCGGTAAATAATTAAATTCGAGATAATTCTCAAACGAATCAAAGACTCAAAAATAGTCTTTACTTTAATTTCATAACACTTTTGAATCATTCAATTGTTTATCAAACGATATGTCACTAAAAGAGTCCTTAAAATCGAGAGATAATTAGTTTTCGATTCAAAGTTCAAACAATATTTCGATTAAGTCTTTATTTAGTTGTCTTTTATCGACAAAAGTGAAGGTTTCAGGTATTAATCAAGAGTTGAGTCCAAAGTTTATCCAAATTTCTGTCAATTTATTAGATTTACAAAAGAATTCCCAATATTTTAGTATAATCTCACGGAAAGCAACTGAAGGAAAAAAATGCGAAAAACAATTGTTTTCCCAAAATATTCTATTTTTTGAACAAATTATAAACTGATTATTAATTAGTGATTAATATATTGCGAAATAAACTAAAAACTTTGAGTCAATATTTTTAATGACAATATTATTTAGAACTCTATTTCCTAAAAGTGTCGATCATTTTAGAGCTGTTTTATTATTTTTTGAAAATGATTTGAAAACAATATTTTGTATTAATATAATTTTTATTTGAACTTTAGAATGATTCAGTTCAAAAATCTTACTTTTAGCATCTAGCACATTAGCATATTTTACTATTGATAACCCTATGACCAGACAAAGAGTCAAAAATTGTGCAGACGTTGAATGACTGTTTCAATGAGAAAAACAGATATTTTCTAACCTTTAGCCAAATGTTGGCAATTCAGACATCTATTGAACGATTGATATCTGTTTAAAAGTGTTTTAATACAAACACTTCAATTTTGAAGACGTGCCGATAAACAGGAGTTGTGCCACAAATAAGGGCCAAAGTTTCAGTCAAATAAGTGATGGACTCAATAGAAATACCGATTAAAAAGTGTTTTTCAATCACTTCTAATGAAAATCAATAAAATATTTCATAAAAAATAGGTTTCGATATCAACTAAAACTCAATTGACTTAATCTAATCTAAATTGGATCCGAGCCCTAAAACTTTTCGTTCAGTCATCAATCAATTATATAGTGGTTATCTGTTACAAAAGTATCTGGATCCTATAAATTAAAACTGCATTTAACCTAGAATTAAATGAATTGCAATTAATGACTCATTAATAATCAGTGAAAATATAAAAATAAATTTTATAAAAGCAAACAAAAGCAACACAATTATATGGCAATGAAAGTAACCTAGTTCATATAAACATTTGCAGTTAAATGTAAATAACAGTTTGGAGCAAAAACACGAAAGTTCTGAATATTTTCAATAAATATTTACTATTTTTTCGAATAAAGTTTTTTCAAATCATTTATTTATATTAATTTTTCATCAATTCGAGTCTTTTTGATAGATCACTTTGATAGATCATATTCATGATTATAATATTTCAAAACTTACGAAAACTTATTTGAATTGAAGAGAAATTAAATATTTGGATCGGGTTTAAACTTGAAGAGAAAATGAAGAGAAATCGATTGTTTAGGATCTAAAGTTTAGTTGTATTAGTATTAGTATTAGTATTGAGTAATAATTATTAGATAATTACAATTTTTGTTATATAACTGATAACTCTTTAGTTCAAAAGCTATCGAACGGCATATGACTGAAAGTGTACTTTAATTCTGATTTAACTTTGATTTCAAATTAATTGGTGATAAAAGACTTGAAGTCTGAACCGAAATCGGATCAGACTTTAAATGAACTTTAATTCCGGGTAGAGATCACTTAAAATCAGTGATAAAATGGGAAAATGTTTAAAAATAGTTTATTTTTTCAAAAATTATTGTCAATGAATTCCTTTATTTTCTACTGATTTCGTAGAATTGAATTTAATAATCGATTCAATTAATAGTGATTTTCAGTTTCAAAGTCCTATTGGACCTCAACTTTGATTAACTGAAATAATATTCTTTAATTATTTTCATTAGTTGTTATCAATTTATTAGTTGATAGATATTTGATGCCAAGAATCTAATGAATTTGTATAAAATCTTAATCAAATGAATAAAATGCTTATGATTTCTATTTATTCCTAACATCTCTTCTCATAGACTAAAAAAAACTATAAGTGATTTGATTGGTATTACAATTGAAACAATTTGTTGCCAACAAAACTCAAATATTGTTTAAACTTTAAACTAAATTAAAACTACATAAACGATAACAGAAGACATTATCAAAAGGTTCTTGGATTTTGACTCTAACCCCTCAGTTTATTGGAGTTTACTTGACAATCAAATTCATAAAAATATTTATCTAGTATTTCATTTGTTTGAAATAGATGTGTAAAGTTAGTATTGATGTAGTATTGGTGTAGTAAAGGTAGTTTTATTTCAAATAAACATAATATTTTTCTTTTTATTGTTATTTAAAATGTTATATAAAAATATAAACAGAGAGTCAAACAGAATGTATAGAATTTGAGGAATTAAAATGAAAATGTAAATAAGTTTTTAATGTTTTGCCAAAAATAATAAAAGCATAGAATTGATGCCAATTCCTGACTATCTGTTCAATAACTGATTTATTATTCAGTTTCAAGTTATTACCGGTTTTGTTGGGGTTTTGCTGTCCTTTAAATACTATGTAAGTGTAGTTCAGAATCAATTCAATAAAAACATTCAACAAATAAATGCTTTCTCTTTCCAAGTCATAGATAATTGACTTTTATTTCTGATAAAAAGTAATAATTCTTATCATTTATATTATGTCTTTGAATATTCAGTTTATCAGTACTGAGTCCTTGTATTAGTGATTAGTCTCTGCATAATATCAATCGACAATTAGTGTACAAATAGTTTGATTCGATAACAGAAACAAAATTGCATTTAAATAATACTTTTGCACAAAACCTGACAAATATATAATTTTAATAATAATAATTAACTTTCAACTAATGCTAAAAATCAGCCGATATTCACATGCAATACAAGTGCACAGAATAATTTAGTTCACGTGTGCACAGACTAACTCTCAACGTGATTCAGTTGAATAACAGGTTAGGAAGGGTTCAAAAATACATTTCCAAAAATAAAGAATCTTCTGTTAAGATATGTTCAAATTCTTTACAAAAGTGTCAAAATTTATCAAAAAAATAGATGAATTTGGAGCGACTGGTTGGTGCCTCACCCCTATGATAAGTCTGTCACGCAGTAAACAGTTTGCTCAATAAGTATTTGATCGAGTTATTTATCGGATTGTGAAAAATAATTCGTAAATAAGATATGTTTTGACTTTTTTCAGACGTTAAACAAAAGTTGAAAATTCGAGATAACTCTCGATATTTGTAGTGAAAAGCCTGTACTCTCATATCAAATACTTTGTGACTCATTTGAATGGATGAGTTAGTCCTTGAGAATTGCGTAAAACTTGAATCGCTATCTCTGTCACCCAATCGGATCATTTGGGGAATCCGTTTCTAACCTCCACTTCTCCTTCAAATCATTCATTGAAGTCGTGATCAGTTAAAGAGAGTCTTAAAAACTGTTTATAACAAAACAAAACACAAATCTCAGCCGACCTTTGAGTCAGTTATCAGATGCAAAGTTACGTCACTTACATGTGATTAAGAGCTGATAAACAGAATCATTAGGTGAGTCCCCGACTATATAAACCCTTCACTCTTCTCATCAGAATTCAGAGGATTCTGAGTAAAGATTCAGAAACAGTTGAAAAACTAATTCTTAAAACTTTGAGAATATTTTCAAACTTTAATACTTCAAAACCTAAACAATTACTTATTTGCAATGGATTTGGTCCACGAGAACAGCATTTCTGCCATTTCGATGATACAGAGCAGGTATGTAATCACTGAATCCCTTAATCCAATAATTCTTTACTAAATATCTTTTATTTGATTCACAGTTTTCATCAGCAAAAGAATCTAATGTTTTTTTTGTCAAATTTATTTGACCCTCGCTATGCATTTCTATTCTACTCCCCTCTGATCTTCTCTTTGGATCGGTATACGGGACGCAAACTAATGTGGGTCTCAGTTATGGCCGAGTGGTCCAATCAGATCCTTAAATGGATTATGAGAGGAGAGCGACCCTATTGGTGGATACATGAGACCGATGTCTACAATAAGACGGGAGAAGTCAGACTTCCAGCGATTCAACAATATTTCATGACTTGTGAGACGGGTCCGGGCTCTCCGTCTGGACATGCGATGGTGACGGCAGCCGTTTGGTATATACTCATTGAATCACTTCTTCGACAAAACGGAACTCTAACCAAGAGATCGATTGTGAACCGCATTTGTTGGGCTACTTATACCATAATCTTATGCTGTGTTAGTCTGTCCCGAATCTATTTGGCCGCACACTTCCCACACCAATGCGCTCTCGGAATGGTTATAGGAGTGGCCGTCGCAATGCTTGTCAGCAATTTAGACACCGATAGCTTCAGCCAAAAACAATACATTTGGGGATCAGTCGGTCTGTTTATGTCCGCGCTCTCCACATATGCCTTATTACGAATAATGGGTTTCAACCCGATGTGGTCTGTCGAGAGAGCCCTGAAATGGTGCGCCAAACGAGAACACGTCCACTTAGACACCACTCCTTTCTTCTCAATTATGAGATACACCGGCTTTTTCCTGGGAATGGGTTTCGGGTTGCACTCAAATCTGCACAGAATTGCAACTAAAGAGAGGTTCACTACATCCATGAAAATCCTGACCGCAATTCTTTCGGTGGGTTTTGCAAAAGCGACAGAATTTGTTCCGATGCCGAAGTCTAACGTCAATCTCTGTTATGCCATTGCATTCCTATTGAGTGCAGTTCTTCCTTACGTTTTCATTGCTGTCATCCCTTATATTGTTTCAAAGATCTCTTATAAGGATCAGAAGAGGAAAGCCAACTAAATATTTAGCCCTTTTTTAAATTGAAATCATTTTATATTTATAATCAATAATTCATTTGTAAATTAAATCATTTAATAAGTGATTGAATTGAAACTCAAATAAATATTTTTGAATATTTTAAACGAAAAAATTGTTTATCATTTGAACTGACTTTTCAAGGATTCAATACAAAAGTTTTGTCAAAAACAGTGTAAACGACTGTTTTATACAATTTATGATATAATCCGGTTATAAAAAATCAAACAAAAATATACGAAATGTTGAAAAACGAGTCATATTTTAGAGACTTGTTATCGCTTTCACTGAATCGTAAGCGAAATGAAAAACTAATTATAAGTTTTGTTTCAAATTTAGAAAACCATTGGAAACGAACTGACGAATCACGAAATTGACATCTATTTCAATGACACTGCTTTTTCCTTGTTCAATTTTTATGTGTGTCAATTGATAGACAAAATAAATTATTGTTTGATAAAAGTTCTTATCTTTTTTGGAAAAATTCATTTTTGAGGACTTTTATCGCGAATATAATCCAAAAGATTATTGAAATGGTCTGGTATTCAATGTATTCAATGTTAGAAAAACAATGGATTTCCTCCGATGGGAAGGAAAGGACATTGAAATTACATAAAAACTAATCTTTTGCTGATCTCTAGAATTTTTTTGTTAATCCAATTGTAATAAAATATTCATAAAAATAATATTTCATTCATTTATTTGGGGTTTAGTTGTTATCTGTTATATAATTTTTATGAGCAGTTGTTTCGATAAGACTATGAAAGGAATTACCGCCAATTCTAATGAGTTATTCATATAATGTTTTTCTTATGATTTTCTATAATTCCATTCATTTTATTGCTTACGACCAGAACTACGGCAACAAAAATAGAAACCAATTGACAATTGTTTTTAAAAACTGACTTTAATTTAGGCTTTCATTCAATTACAGGATATGAATGAAATTAACGGTTGACTACTGTTGTGATTATAAAAAGTCTGTTTTCCACACTTTTCTTGTCTTACAAGAGATGACAAAAAAAAGTTTTGTGCGAAACAAAAAATTATATAAATAATAAAAGTTATCCACAATTTTTATGATAATCTTTCAATTTATTGCAAGAGTAAAAAAAATCATTTATTTCTCATCCAATTTATGGTAAAATACAAGAAGCAATCAAATGTAAGGTATGATTAAATATCAATTAATACATAATTATATTTTTCTTAATTTCTAAGAATAATTTATTTTAAAAAATTTTGTAAAAAATACATATTTTGTGGTAAATGATGAAAACTTGATCTAAAAACCAATGAATGATTCAGTTTTAACGCATTCTTCGAACGTCTTGTAAAGTGAATGATTAGATCCGAAGATTGGTTCAACAATTTGTTGCAATTGTTTTAAAAATTTATTTAATTCATTACTATTTTCCGCTTTGTTTTGAAATTTTGCGCTCAAAATATCGATAAGAAATGGAGTTAATTGTGGATGAAATCGACCGTATATTTGAAAAGCGATGACAACCCATCGGTCACTCAATTGGCTGATAGCACTCCAGTCTGGGGTCTCTTTCATTGACTCATTTTTCATCTTTTTCTTCAATGCATTGAAGAGATTATAATTGACTTCAAAATCGTTTGATTGACATCTAATGCATTGACACTCGAAATAGAAAGAGTTTTTCAATAGTTTTTGTCTTTCATTTCGATCCATTTCGAGGTCGACGTAACAAATGGTGATCTCTTCCCCCCTTTTGATTGGTTTTATTGCTTTGAGGACAAGAGTTGTACCGAAATAAATGGTCGCAGCGTTTGGTTGACACGAATGGTTCAGAACTGATGGTTCAATGTATAGACCGGAACCGATCGCTTCGGATCTGGTTTTAGAATAGGAGAGGATATCGAAATGGTTTATAACAAACTGACAAAACAATTGGTATAAGAGTTGATAATCCGATTCGAAGCCAAATTGTTTGCCCGAAAGATAAACTGTTCCGAAGATAAATTTGAAATGTGACCACAGATTCACGTCTTCTTCGATTTCAGACCAATGAGTCTCCAATTGGTTTAATGATCTTCTGCTTCCGTCATATAACAGGTATTCTTCAGTAGAAAATGTTTTGTCTTCAATCGAAAGCAAATATAATCTCAAAATAATTCGATAGAAATGGTGTTCGAGATATGTATTAAAGTATTTCTCAAATATCGGACATTCCTTTTGATGGATCCGTAAGTCAGACATTTTGCAGTCATAACAGCAGTAATACATTTGAAGACAATTCGAGCATTTGAGTGCTTCCAATAAACACTTCGATTGGTTAGATATTCTTCGGAAGCAATTGTCGCAAAAGTGACTCTTTTTGTTGACTTTCAAACATTGAACTAATGGTTTGCAGTCTATTATCTTATCCCCAATTCGGTAGTCTTTTACAGACATTATTCACACGACATGTGTTTGACTCAAATAATTCACTTTCAATGAGTTTCAAAGAGGACCTCATTATGAGGTGTAAGTCATGTAAACAAAAAATGACATCAAATGACATATCAATAGTCATATCAAATGACAGTCAATGAAATCGTATTCTTGTAATAAATTCTTTACATTAGTTTCAACTTTTGCCGCAATTTTATTAATGTTTGCAAAAAAATAATCAAAAATCAAATCAATTGATAAGTTATCTCTAATGTGAATAAATAATGTGATTCTCATCATATGATTAGAGTTTGTCGACAAAAATCATTTGAATTGTTGACAATAATGAGTGAACCAACAGATGACAGATTCAATGGCAAAATGATCTGTCAGTCAATCGATGTTAACCTCAAATATAACATTGAATTCATTTTCAGACGACTTCTGTTTTATCAAAATTCAGTGAATCATCGATTCGTTGGTTTCCATAATATAAGAAAAATATGCAAACAATTGAACAAAATTTTTGATAAGTAATCGTTATTTTAATCATAATTTTTCTCTGAAATTCAATATTGCTTTCAATGACTTTCTCTAATCATTCAATCACTGAGTTATGACTGAAATTAATATTAATGAAATTCAATGAGAAACTCAAAGAGTGACTCGAAGTTTGCAATTGTTTTTACCATTTGTTTAATGACTCATAAATTTGTTATAATTAGAAGTCATTAAAAGTCAAACCATTATCTAAACGTAATTTCAACAGTAATTCAGTTGTTTTTCTCATAAAATTAGTTATATTTTCAGAGAAATTAAGTAATCGATTGAATAACTTTCTCTTTTTCTTCACTAATCTGTGAAATTGTTTTATGATTAGTTTTAAATGAATCCAATAATCCGGTTAAATTGAGTAAGTGTTCATTTAATTATCTTGTTTTCACGCAAAATTAGTTCCACTAAAGTGTCAACAAAATGATCTAGCAACAAATTTCTCATAAAAAACCGTTTAAAACAACGGAAAAAATCGTTAATAATTACAACTGAAATGTCAAAACAGTGATAAAAGTATCACCCGTTTAGCACCCATTCCCTGCTATTCCTTATCGTAGAATCAATTGTTATTAAATCCGAGTCATAACTGATAAATGTTTTGTTTTACTCAATTTTATGTCATTTTTTTTCAATCCATTTAAAGTCCAGTTTTTCGTTGAGAGTTGATTTGAATTTATCAAGTTCATTTTATTGAAAACTATCTTGCTATTTTTCTAAGGATTTTGCGAGAGTTCATGTGACTAAACTTGTGAGTGAACTGAAACTGTTTGCATGCTAACTTTTAGAAATATTGACGAAAAGAGGAATTTTAATCCTTTAACTTTAAATAAGCGATAAATTACTTGTTTTGAAATCAACTTTTATTTTCAGTCTTGAGTTGATGTGCGAAAGGGGGGACTATATGTTAATCCGGGATTACTTTTGCGCTCAGACCTCATGACTTGTCTTCTCATTTGATTAGAAAATCACAAAACTTTTTCAAATCATAACTTTTTACTCAAATTGAATTCATTTTTCAATTGAACTTCAAATTCAACGTTTGATTTGCAAACTCTTAATTGATTTTATGATTTTGTTTAAAATTTATTAAAATATTGTGATATTCAATAGAAAATGACAGACATTTGTCGATTGGATTCAGACGATTGTCTTTCTTTGGAATTCATACCAAAAGCATTTCATTGTGGTATCAAAGAAGAGCACTCCTGGGCTCTCATATACCAATCCATTGTCGGGTTGAAAGAGTATTTGACGCAAACAAATGGAAAGCCTTCATTTAAAAACCCCAACAATTTGTTCATCAAAAGCAATGGAACTATTCATCCGAAGACATGGGCTAATGACGATTCCACAGAAGTCACAACAAATGTAACTCTGAGTCAAATCGTCTCTTTCAACGCAAAAGCCGTTTATAATGGTTTAGATTATGGAACGCCTGAAGACGAAGAACTGGATATTCCCACTCTTCTGGAACAAGTACTTTGGGAAATGACTGATCCGGGAAAGTCTCTCTTTGAAATTGATGAGGGAATTGAAGAATTCGATGATTTGAGCTCTCAATCACTTCTGGATTCAGTGCTAAACAAATGTGAGAGTCGTGTCAGCGATGGTATGAATATCGCGGATCACTATAAGAATGTCTGTCGAGCTCTGGTCGCGGAAGCCATAGAAGTGTCCACTTTTTTGAATCAAATATCAAAAGGAACCCAAGAGTTGAAAAAGATTAGAAACGTTAACAACGAAGAGGTTGAGAGCCTTCAAGTGGAGGTCTGGGCCCACCTTTGGATGAAAGTTATGCGACAATTAAGACTTGGAGTGTCTCTCAAAACAGTCGATAGAAAGGAGTTTCTGAATCGACAGCAAAGAGAATACGAATTAACGCCTTTTGAAATGCTTTTGGATGACATCAACTCTAAGAGGTATTCATTGAAAAAGGTGTCGATTCCCAAAAAAGTGGAAAAAGATGCGCAAACTTTGATACTCGACTTCATAAGATCGAGACCTCCGCTAAAACCAGCCGTTGAACGGGTACTGAGTCCTCCCCCGAAACATGAACCCTCTCTTCACGACAAACTAATGGAAGGAATCAAAAAGAATCATAACCTGAAGCCAACCCCAAAACCGTTCGAAAGAAAGTACGACTCTTTACGTCTTCCCCGAGGAAAGAGGTTTTCCATTTACACCAAGACTGTAGTCATCGATAGTCCATTGAAAGCGACGACCGATGATAACTTGTTTCAACGCTTTTCGTTCAGGAATTTGTCGCTCAGAAACACTGTTTTGAACCATAATTTTACCGCAAAAACCGCTCCACCCCTTGAGACCATCGCTCCGAACAGTTCCACTTCTACTACACCGATGAGAAGATCATCAATTTGGAGGAAACTGTTCGGTTGGTAATTGGTTTTGATTTTATATCATTTTATTTAAAACAAAAATATATTTTTATTCAAATTTTTTAAACTCTATTTCAATTTCTCTGAAAATGAAAAGAAATTTTGTTTCAAAAAATTAATTATTTTTTGAGTTCACAAATGTTTTTATTATTGAAACTAAAATACATCTCATTTTGTATTCAACTTTTATTCATTAAAAATTATCACATTTTAAGTGTTTTTCTATTATTCAACAAAAACTTATTGAATGAACTTGGTCAATTAAATGTCAATATAATACATCTGATTGACAAACTTCTTGGCAATAGTTTGACAGAAGAATGAATAGCAGATTATATAATGATTTTTAGATTAACGACACAAACAATTGCTTCAAATTTGAAGTTCAAATAATTTCTAATCGAAATTCAATGAATTGGAAACAATAGAAGTCAGAGATTTTTTGATAACTTTAAACCACGAGAATATCATTTGATAATTTTTAATCAGCACCAGTAGTTCCATGACCATGATCAATATGAAAGAATCAAGGCTTCACTATTAAAATCAGTGAAAAATTGGTTATATTTGGATAATAATCTCTCAACGGATTAGATCTCAAATACGTCTTTTCATTTTCAATCAAAAACTTATCAATAAATTAAAGTTCAAAATAAGTGACAATTTTTTTAGTTTTGAATTAAATTTCTTATCATTCGTTATCATTAGTCAGACATATGTCGATATTATATTTATTTTTTACCTTATTTTGAAAAACGTAAAAAATGACATTTTATTGAAAGTCAATAATTTTTGAGTCAATAAAATTGAAGTTTGAGTTCAAAAGTATTTGAATTTTGATTCAATTTGTGGTAAAACTAAACGAAATGTTTATTAAACGTCTGAGACTGTCGTCGAGTCAATCAAATAACTCAATAAACACTACAATGGGTTCAAATATACCCTATTTAGCGATTTCTATGCAATTGGAGTCATCCGCGCGTGAAATACATGACACGACTTTTGAACACTTGGATAACACCGGATTCAGTCCCACCGAAGCCGACCTCCAAGAGTCCACTTCAGTGGCACTTTATTTGTGCAAAAGGAAAGTACTTCGACCCTATTTCAGGCTTCTGGCGATGTTGGGATGGAGACCAATCGTATACCCCATCGCTCCAGAAGTACCTTGGTACGCCAAACTCTTTAATGTCATCTACACAGCACTGGTCATTCTTCTTATGGTTGTGGGGTATGTCCTCCAATATGCCTCTTGTTTTAGACAAGACGGGTATCCGCCGTATCGTAACGCATCGAATGACGAGTTGGTCATCAAAGACAAAAAGGAAACATCTTTGGGAGTCACCAGTGGACTCACCACTTGGGGGAACACCTATTCTAGCAATGATTCCGTTGAACATAATTTATATTTTGACGATTCGGTGAAGAATCCGAATGAATACAAATGTTCGGGAAATTTCATCAGTCTTTATCTCATTCCTGATTTGTTACACTTTTTCGCTTATCTTTTTGTCTTACATTTGATGCGAACTCCCGAATGCGAGTGCCTTCAGAACCTATTGGAGAGGGTCTTCCTTCAGTCCACTCGAATCGATGGATGGTTTATCGCTCAGAAAAAGTTGGTCCAAACTCTGAGGACATTCCTATGGCTGTGCGTGACATGGGTTTTGCTGTCGGTGTTGGGGCATACCATCCATATCATGATTTTTCAAGAGATATGCTTCACTTGGATGCACCCCAACAATGACCTGATCATAAAAATAATGACCGGATTCACAATATTTTCGTTGACGTGGAATGACATCGTCTGTGGGGCTATTGTCACCAGTTATTCAGTTCACTGTCAGCTCAATATATCATATATTCGTAATTTGGTTTCCGGTGTCAGAGAAAAACGCATCGATTTTCAAGTATTTTATATTCAAGTCTCAAATTAATAACATTTTTAACATTGGATCAAATTTTTCAGGAATTTTCAAAGAGAGCGGGAGAGTCACGAAAGTTCATCGATTACCTTAACTCAGAGCAGGCTCTCGGCGTTTCACTTCTCATCATTAACTTCGGCTGCAGAGCAGTTGTGGCTATATTTGGACTGTTGTCTCATCAGATAACTGTAACCAACAATATAAAGGTTGCGGTAATGGTTTTGATATCATCTCTACTTTGGTTAACCCTTTTGAGTGTTCCGGTCATACAAGCGGTTCGTTTGACTAACTGTTGTCAAGATCTGAGACGTATTGGACACGAACTGCGGTCGCGTCCCTTCGGATATCAGGACACATCTCAAGAAGACTTAGATTCTCTCCTTCTGTTTACCAGTAATATCAAAATGGAGGCAAAAATGTTGAATATTCCGATCAGAGCGTCGGGAGTGGTCACAATACTTTTGATGACAACTTTATTGATCCTATTCTTGGGTCAAATCAATTTCGTTAAGTTTTAAACGAATTCACTTTCATTCTGTTTAACACATATTTTATTTATTTATATATTAATCAAATTTTATATAATTTCCGTTTATATTGATTTTATTGTAACATAATAATCAAAGTTTAGTCTTAAATGTCTTCAGACTTAATGACAATTCTTGTAATCACTTTCAGTGAACTGAGAGAGACTTCGTTTGGAATCGTCCGAACATTTTATAAGCTTTATCTGAGTTTTAGGGCTGACCTGTTTGTCACCGATTAACCATTTGTTCAGACAATCGCCGCATTTTATGGGATTGTTGTTCAAAATTATTGATGACTTGCCGTTAGCCTTAAGGAAGGGTTGGAAAACTTTTTCATTCAAATGAGTTAAACTATTATCAGACAAATCGAGTTCAACGGAGAGCCGCTGTTGAACTATATGGGCTAGAGTTTGAGGGGTCAGGTCTGTGTCCTTAATGCCATTAGAGGTGAGGACCACTTTAATTGGTTCGTTCTGCCAAACGTCTTCACCAAAACTCAATGAGTTTGGCTCAAAACCATTCAATTTGTTACCAAGAGCATTGTGGGCCAAGTTTATTAGGACTGGTCGTCGTAGAGGCCAAAACATATTGTCTGGGAGTGAAGCCAATTCATTATAGGAGAGGTCTATTTCCTCCAATTCAATGTTATTGTTATATTCAGAGGAGAACTGATCCGAATTCAATTTCTTGATTTTATTGTCCGTCAAAATAAGTCGCTGCAGATTATCTGAAACACTGAAAGTATCTCTTGGGAAGACTTCAATGCCATTTCCACCCAAATTGATGTAACGCAAGCTTTTGAGTCCTAAAAATGTGTCCGAACTTATATTTGCAAGTTTATTGTTGGCGACGTCCAAATGAACTAAATCGGGAAAGTTTCCCAACGATAGGCTTTGGAGAGGGTTTTCATTCAATTTTATGAATGTTCTTATAATCAGTTTTCCGAATATCTATTCATTTTTGGTAAAAAAAAGTAATAATTAAATGAAACAAATAATGAGTCAATACTTCTGTTGTTATTTTAGTGACTGAAGTGTTGTAGAGCTCCAGTCCTTCAATGTTTTTGAGGTAATCGGGTCTCGATTTGTCGATTTTGGCCAAAACTGTTTTCAACGTTTCGTCTGTTACTGACTTTCCTTCGCATCGGACCTGATTTGTGAGGCAAACACAGGGACTTATATCACTATTTTTGACGTGAGGACAGTCACTCTGGACTGAAGACAACAGAAAGAAACTGAAGACAACAAAACCTAAGAAATAATTCAATATTTTAGGCAAAAAATTAATATTTTATTCAAACCTTCAAAAGAAATCATTTTGTATTGCATTGAATGAAACGATTTAATGAAATAAGTAAAAAATTATCGAGGCATCAAATCTGCGAACAAATATTAATTGTTTTTTTAATGTGAAAATTAGCACATGTCAATTATGTTCTCATTATTTTTCGATATGATGGGCACTTTTGTGCCTTACATTTCCATGATAGCTGTTTCCATGATTTTTCAAGTTAATAATGATTAGATGAAATTCCTGTAATTCACAATAAAAATGAAATAAACTTTTTATTTAGAAAATAAATTTATCGTCTGATTGACTGTAAAGACTGAAAATGACATTTGAATTACCATTAATTTAATGCAATCGAAGTTGGATTCGGAGTCAAAAATGTTAAGAGAAGTCAAACAAATGAATGCAATTAAAATATGGTTTTTAACTAAATCCTGTAAATTAACCATGTTAAGCTAGCGCGCGCCCATTCAGATTCGGACCTGTGTTCCAACTGTTGATCACTTATTGCTCTTTAATAGAGATTTGATTAGAAACACATTTAAACAATGAATGCACGAAATTATCATAAAATTCAATTTAATTTCAAAGAAATTCTAATCTCTTAGAAAATGAAGAATTATTTGTTTGGACTCTTTTTAATTGAAATGTCAATAATTTGTTTGTCTGCCATCAGTCCATGTGATGACAATTTTTCTATCGATTCTTATGCTATAACTATCTTCAAAGATAACAATACGACAAAAGGCTTTGATTTTATATCGCATTCAAACTACTATTGGTTACAAAGTTTTCCCGAAAAACGTATTCCGAGTCCATTACCAGAAGGTGTAACCAGAGTTGACGGCGCCTTCTTCTTGGATACCACCAATTGTTCCAAAAAAGATAACCAATTGATAGCTATTGTGGGCAACACTTTCAGTTCATTTTCATTAGTGACAAAACAATGGAAGACCAATCAGTCGCTTAAAAACAGTCCATTCCTCAGCAGAATATTAGATCCGATTAGCGATGATATGAAGATCGAAGCCATCACTGATTGGATACCGAATCGGATAATAGTATTCAGGAATAAGACGTATAAAGTCATTGAATGGGTTAACATCTGCGATGCTGTCGATGGAAAGGGGCTGACTCTATACCCGGCCTTCACTACTGATAAATGGTTCGACAATTCGAGCGTAGATTCGGCGCTACTATTATCTGAAAACGGAGACCAAAATCAAACTCTACTTTTGTTTAGTGAAAGTCTTTTCCGAAAAATGATTGTCAATGGATTGTCAAACGATAATCAATCGAATGGACAAATCATTGGTCGGTTACAGTCTATTAAACCATTGAAAGAGTGGTTCATTTGCTTCGATGATATCGAGTTCAAACCAATGAAAGACTTTCCAATCGCTGAGCCGGGGATTCAAGAGTCAGAATCACTGGACAATAGTCCCGAAGTACCTGAAAAAGAGTCGGCAAACCCTTTGCCCGCAATTATTTGCGCCATTATTTTGATGTCAATAGTTTTTATAGCTTTTGTTTTAATTTTGCCCAAAGATAAGTATATCATCAGTGAAGACGACTGAAGACAATTGATCCCAATTGAAGACAACTAAAATTTTATCCATTATTTAAGATTAAAATTGAAAAAAGTTTTCTTTAATTTAATTAAATATTGATTTGAATGTCTCACGAGTTCTCATTAAATGCTTTTCAATTCAAAAATAAAATCTTTAATTCATTTCATATTTTCCTCAAAATTCTTTAAAAATTCAAAAAACAACAAAATTGTGGATCAGATGGAAATTATCCGAAGATATGTTCCGGATATCAACAGTTTCGAGGACAAACATAAGTCGTGCGAACAATTGATCCTAAAATTTATGGACAATTATTCTTCAATAGTCTACGAATCGGAATCACAATTCATTTGCAAGTACTTCATGTCAGCGATACTCGCCTTCTGTGCAGACATTGATTTCCAAAATAATGAACTATTGGACAGATTTTTGAGATTCTTTGTTGAAAAACAGACAGGAATTTGGGATATTTGGTCCGTCCATCAGTTTGAACAAAACCAGTGGACAGCCGTCGAAAAGTGTTTAGACACAAGTCTTGCAAATTTGAGAAATAAGACGGGTTTTGATGCTTTGAAATATATTATCGAAAGCGCCCACAAACTCAACATTGAATTGATTGATCCGATGGACTCAAATCTTTCTATTCGTTTCGTAGACTTTCCTCGTTTTGATGCAATAGATTCCAAGAGTGAATTATGGCGTAATCTTCACCATCCCATCATTGACTGCACTCTTCTACCAGAAAGTCCTCATATTTTGCAATTGTTATTACAATTTGGGGCAAAGATTCCAACCCCTGACTATCAGAGCCAGCATTTTGTTCATCGCATACAACACTTGACAACAAACACCAAAACTAAAGAAGTAATGCTTAAGAAGTTATTTTGGATCAAATTTGTGACAAACGATATCTCTTTTCAAAGTCAGTTATATAAAGATCTGTCAATTGTTGGGAACGACATCATTGAAGAACTGAAGAATCAATTTGAATACGACTCCAATGATTGTATTCTTGATTCGATTCCAAAGATCCCTTCACTCAAACAAATGGTCAGATATTCGATACGAAACACTTTGCGACCTCTCAATAGATTACCTCAAGGTTTAGATCAATTGGAAATTATACCAATTTTGAGGCAATACTTGAATTTAATTTATCTTTAATCAAATAAAATCGTGTTTTGCATTAAAATTGACTGAAAATAAACAATTGGTTTGAAATGAGATATCAGTCAATTGTCTTAACAATCCATTGAAAATATTTTGAAACTTTTGTATAGACATCGGGAGCGCTGTATTGTTGACAGGGAAGTGAGAATGAGACCAGTCCTATCTGATAAGCTTTTCCATCCTTATAAGTAATTAGAGGTCCACCCGAGTCACCCATATATGCGCCCTTAAAAACAATTAATTTGGATTAGGAAAATTGAACTTGATCATATTAATGATTACTTACAATGCAGTGTCCATTCCTGAAAGAACCGGCGCATAGCATCCTATCCGTCACTTCATAACTTTGAAAATTATATATTTTTCGGCACCGATTCATATCTACGATAGGAATCGACAACTTTTTCAGTTTGTTTGGTAAAAATCCTCTCAAAAGGGAGCGATCGCTAGTCATTCCCCAACCGGCGACCACAACGTTGTTTGTTATGTTGAGGTCAGTGTCGGGAATACAAATACTGTTCACTCTTTCGTTAAAAATTATGGGACGACTTGTTTTAATCAAAGCGATATCATTCTTGCCTTGACTTTCATCCCAGTCTTCGTGAACAACAATTTTAGAGATCGAAAGGATTTGAATCGAGGGCTGAACCAAAGCGTTTCGCCACAAATCAGTTCCAATAACTGCTCTCAATTGCATTGGAAGCAAACGGTTGACCATTCTTTGGGTCAAATAAAGAATTTGATTCAACTCGAAGAGGGATCAATTAAATGACATACCCGTCCACACAATGAGCAGCCGTGAGAAGCCAGTCGTGATTTAAAATAGAAGCGCCGCATAAGTGCTTGTAGTGAGGAATAGGAACGATAGCTCCCAATGTTATCTTTTGAAGAGAGACTTGCCACGGGAACTCTTCTATCGCTGCGTCATCTCCACCAATGACTCGACCACTTCTCGCAACTTTGAATTGACCGCAACTCTCTTTATTGATATTAATTGTCGTTATTTCAGAGACTAATATCGAAAGCAAGAGAAATGAAAAACGAAACGAAAGTCTTTCGCCGAATAAACGTTTATTGAGTTCTGTTCTCATCATTATTTCAATTGAATGGCAATCAAATGGAATCACTTTTTATATCGATGTCTGACTTCAATCGCTTTCACTTTTTGCTGTTTCGAGACAATTGTGTCACTATTTTTGAGGTTTAGGTCTAACACAGTATGACTTCCGGACCAATAACTCAAATCCAAACTTGATTTTCGCCAATTGGTCTCATTTTTATTCTCATTTTTATTCTCACTTTCATTCAATTTATTGATCAATAGTTGAATCAATTTTAGCTCAAATAAAACAAAGAATATCCAAGGTTATATTTTACCATTGGAATTTCCATAATTTCGAAATTGTTTTTATCTTGTTAGAAAACATTGAGATTGCTCAACTTTATTCCAATAAAATAAAAAAATAACCATGATTTCATTATCTATATGTATAAAACTATCTAGGTTAACTCTTCGTAAATTTTTAAAAAAGATGTTCAGTAATTGTTGAGTGGTTTTCATATATACGGGTCTTTTATTTATTCATTAATTTTTAATTAATTAAAATCAGGAAATATATAAAATTTAAGTAATGTTTTTATTACATTACTTTTAACTCAAAACTCTTTTATATTCAAAACTCAATTGACATCTAAATTGTCAATACATACAACAAATAAAAGTTAGATAACCAAGGTTAATTTTTTTATGACTAAAGTTTAAAGTTCAGTCTTAAAACTTTTGCAAAAGTTGTGCAAAAATGACATAACTATCGATGATTTCAATATAAAGTTAAGTTGTTTTGAGTGTTGTATTGAATGACAGATAATACGCCTCTTATTGCCTAACAGTTGTTGTAATCGACTGAACAGTGAATGTGTTGTAAACAAAAACATCAATAAATCAAAAAATATTTTCGATATTTAAAAAGCATTTAAACTAATCATTGATTTAATAAATGGAAACCAATAGTGAAGACAATACTGAAGACAATACTGAAGAAGTGATAAACAATTGTTTTCCCTTTGATTTCGAGAGATTTGACTTTTTGGACAAATGTATGAAACAAACGAAAGAAGATTTCGGTTTAAAAACAAATGAAATACAAATAACTTGTTTTGATGTCAACCAAAACTTGTTTGTCTTTGGATCCAATTGTGGTATTATCTATTGCTTTAGAAGACATGTCTTCAACACTCAACAACTCTTCAAATACCGACTCTTCTCGACTCCAATCAATTCAATTAAATTAATAACCGATGAGTTGTTGTCTTTCGTCACCGAAACTGCTGTTTATGTCTGGAATCGTTTGAGTCAAAAGTTTCTCTACGGATGGAAGTCTCCCACAAAGAGTGCCATCACTTGTTTGCAGACATATATGTCTATAAACGACCAAAAATTGTTTATAATTAGCGGCGATTCCGACGGTTGCGTCCGTTTTCATGATATGATTGGTTGTCAACAAAACCCTATTTATAGTGACTTTGGATTTAAGATAATACAGATTGAGTTCATCGACAGCCAAACGCTTTTGATCTCCAGTTCTTTGAAGACTATTATCATTGAAATCGATTTTTCAGATCTCAATAAACAGAAGACAATAACTGTCGGCAAAAATGAACGAAAAACTCATGGCAAATACGGAGCCGTTTATAGTCACAAAACAGGACTAATATATGGCTCCAGACCTTCCCTTCATCTGATCAAAGCTGACCTCAACGGTAATGTAATCGAAACGATTCGAATAAATAATATAAAAGAGTCGGAATGTCCGCAAAATTTGGAACAATTGGTCTCAAAACCAATCACTGGGAAAGCGATCTATAAATTAGGGGTTTTGCAGCTCTTCTGCTCCGATCAATACATTATATCAACTAATGATTCAAATCTATTGATAGTCCGAACGGATGGACTCTTTTGTATAAAAGAAAGAATCGATAAAATGATTGACATTAAGATATCGGCCGCTAATAGTAACGACGCCTTCCTTTTGCTTCAATCAAAACATATAATTCGTATCAGAAATAACCAAATGATGACCAGTTGTGCAGATTTAGAGGTCAGTAGTGACTACGAAAAGAGCTCAGAATCTGAAGGCATGAGTACAACAGATAAGAGTTCCAACGAATCCCTTTTCAATTTAATGAAAGGACCCGTTATTTTGAATCCGATTTCATTTATTGACGAAGAGTTGAAAAAAGTGTTTGACTTTAATGCAATTCAAACAAAATTAACCAAAAAATACAATCAATTGTCGACTTCTATCATATCAACAATTGATCCAAAAATTGTTCCCAATTCTGATAAAAATGTTTTTGTCGAACAAGACTTCGGCAGAACCCGAATCGATGACATCGACACCAATAGTCCCACAAAAGAAGTTCCGGAAGTGATATCGCCATTAGTGGTCACTCGCAAAGGGAAGCGCAAAGTTCGACACAACAGCTCTGATTCTCTTCTGACAATCAATTCGACCACCGATTCTGTTAACAGTAATGAAGACGTTTATACCAATGCTGTCACTCAATCACTCGATACCAAACATCTTAAGAATACCGAAACTTCTGATCAAATCTCAGAAACTAATGGACAGAATGAAGATAATAGACTTGAAATGATTTTGAGTGCCTATAGAGAGGCCAACAATATTGTGGATCAGATCCAAACTGAAGGACAAGAATTGCTTTTCGAAGACAAAGAACTGACGAAACAAATCGAAATGAGTTTGAGTTTAAGTGAAACAAATGTTTCCCCAAATTATTACGAAATGAAAAGCGATTCAAATCATTTGACTTCAAACTCAACCGAAATAACAGATATTAAAAGTGAACCAAAAAACAATGTATTCGATGAAAATTCTATTGAAACACAAAATAGTGTCAAAGAATTGAACCCAAAGTGGGAACAAATGATACGTTTATTTGAATCAAAACAAAACAATAATTATATCTTTTCATCATTTTGTGGGAACGGGTATAACAGCAGCACTGAAATGGGTTTGATTTGGTTCCGACTCAAAGAACACAACTCTTTAGTATATTATCCGAGTTTTGATTCATTAAAACTGAGTAAAGGCTTGGCTCAGGACATAACCGGTGCTAATAATCAACTTTTAATTCTCAACGATTCCGGAATTATCTTCAGAAGGGAAGGAATGGACGCAACAAAACCTATTGGAACCAAATGGACTCAAATTAAAGGACCGAATAAAAGCAAATTTAAGTTGACTTCAATCAGTTTGAATTGGAAGGACTCAATCCTATGGTGTTGTGACGCAAATGGGGAGACATATGTCAATCAAATCATGTCTAAGCAGTGGAATCTCATAACAGATTTCAGTTCCCATTCCATTGAAATGAGAAAAGTATGCGTTTCTCCCATCGATTCGACCATAGTTTGGGGTCTCGACAGAAGTGGAAAAGTATTCGTCAGATCCTTTAAATCCGGTGATAATCAAAACGACTTCTGTGGCGACGAATGGCTTCTAATGGATGGACTTCTGGCCACAGATATAGTCGTTTGTTGTGATAACTCAGTTCTAATCGCAGTTCGAGACAATCAACTCTTCAGAAGAAGTGCTAAAATCAGTCCAAACGATAAAATTAATGAATGGAAACCAGTTATCGGTCCCGACATTACTGATGACGACTCTTTCGCTTGTCTTTCAGGTATTAATCAGAATAACAATTGAGTGAAAAATTGATAAAAATATGTTTTTTTAAAGTCACGGAAAACAATGATATTTTGGTTATGACATCGAAGGGCTCTGTTTGGCACACATTCACTAAAGAGAACAGACATTCAACTGAAGAAGTTTCCGATTGGCTCCTAATATAGACTCAAAACTATTTTACTTCGAATGCAATATATTTTTATTACTTTAATCGAAGCAAACGATTATATATTAACTCTAATTATAAGTATTAGTTATAAATGATTTAATTATAACTATTTTAACGAATGTTTTCACTTTAAATAACTATTATTTTACACAAAAAAAACGATTTTAATTAAACTCATATTTTTAAGTAACGAATGTCTTTCTTTTCAAACAAATCAGTATTTTTAATACAAATTCAATAAAAGTATTTTTCAAATAATTAAATCGATTTAATATTCCATAGAATCCAATTGAATGGAAAGAATTCAATTCTTAATATCTCTCCGTCTCTATCCCCGATACAAATAAAGATAAACCTCTCTTATATAAAGTTTAAACTCAAAAGAAATTAAAAAAATTACAGTTTCCAAAAATTTATCATTAAATTGGATTCTATGTGAGAGGGCCTAAAAGGGAAAGAAAATAAAAAATTTCACCCAACTATACACTCAAGTGTATACACAAGTTGTGTAACAAAACTTCAATGAAAGTGACAGGACCTGGCCTCTCTCACCTTCACATACATATATAGATATACTTCTAGTTTATATAAAGTTTAAACTTAGAAGAAATTAGAAAATTACAGTTCGCAACAAAAATTTAACTAAAATTTACACAAGTCATGTAACAAAACCTCAGTGGGAGTGTCAGGACCCTCTCCCCCCTCCACACATCTTTAGATATGTTTATATAAAGTTTAAACTCAAAAGAAATTAAAAAAGCGGGAGGAAGTAAGAGAGACAGGGGGTGTAATCTAATAGTTGTGTGGTAGCGGTGTTTAGTGGTGTTATCGGTCCCGCATACGGTCATAGAACGCTTCGTGCGGTCCTTCGGGGGGAAGGGGGCAGAAACCAAACGGAAAGCCCGAGCGGTAATACCACTAAATCACATTTTTTATTGTCTTATAAACTGAAATATCTATTGTATTACTATATCTATAAAATTGTTTTTGAATATGAATTGAAATGTTGTTTAAATTATAGGAAAAATTCTTTACTTTATTGGAGTTCGTTGTGAATGACTGACCGTCCGATGAGTACGATATTTAATGTTGAGTTTAAGATAGACTTAAAGAAACATAATTTTTAAAATAATTAATTTATATTTCGATTTTGATCGCTATGTTTGATATAGTTTGACAAAAGTTAATGAAGTTTTAATAACCAAGTTTTAATAACCAAGTTTTAATAACCAAGATCAATTTCGAAAGTAAATAACTCAAAAGTATGTTTCAATTGGTTGACGCGAAATCCGTTGCCATTAGTTACCAACGCTTTTGTCTCTCATTTAAGCCTTCATTGAATTTCGCAAAATATTTACATTTGTTTTGATTTAGACTTTGTTTTGAAAACACTTTTAATGAATGAAAAGTACAATAATTTTATGAAAATATGTGAACTTTTTATTTGTTTTTCAATATTTTCATTTGAAAAATGTCTTCAATAAGTAAAGTAATGTTTGAAGAACTCAAACAAAGAACTGTTAATTGTGTTAATGAACCCAATTGTGATTCAATTGAGTCTTTGCGTCAATTCATAACCAAATGCGACAATAATTTTGTTAACTCTTTATATCAATACTCGATATTTCCGTTGCGACTAATTATCGCTAATTTACCCAAAAAGCAAACAAAGTATTTATTCAATCATTTAATTGTCTCTTAATTTTATCATTAATTGAAATGATTTAATGTTTCAGTTGTGAGAAAATATTGATATCAAGTGTTGAATGTCTTTCATTAATACTCGAAAAATCGCGGATCAATCGATTCGACATATTTGAGGACATATTCGCAAATCTGTTTCATCTGATCGATGACAACAGGATCTCCATTAATGGTATTTAAAACACTAATTGTTTAGACATTTAATGATAACCTCTTCTTTCAGATGAAGACTTGGTATTGAAGGCAACTGAAGACTTGACTTTAAGTGTAGTCAAGTGTTCAAAAACTTTAGTACAAAGTGTTGACACATGTCTTCTGCCACAACTGGTCAGCCCCTCCTTCAGCGCCCAATTCGGTCATTCAATTCATATTCTCTTAAATATAGCGAATAATCAAAAATATATTTCACTTAAAGTGGAAGCAATTGAAACAATCGATTCTTTATTATCTAAATGTGAGGAGAGTCTGACTCAGGAGTGTGTGAAGAGCTATCCTCAAGACCTGATCGCATACTTCTTACCCGGAATTTCAATAAATATCTCAAAACTTATTTTAAGTGACGATAAACTCAATCGAAAAGTGATTTGTTGTTCGCTAACACTTCTGAGTCATGCGATTGTCTTTGTATTGAAAGACCTTTCGTCTGATCTTAACATTGAATCAAAAAGTATTGATTCAAAAGATTTGTCGAATTGTCAAAAGAGTTGCGAAGACTTAGAAAATCCAAACTTTTATGTAATTCGTGACAACAAATGGTTAGACAATACTTGCGATAAATTATTGATAATATTCGAGAAAATTATCTCTAATTTGATATCTCACCAGAACTTCACTGTCAGACAATCGCTGGCAGTCTTTGTAATGGAAGTTCTAAACAATTGTTCCCCAATTTTCACAAACAAGTGTTTGTCTGTCTTAATAAGAGTTCCGTTGACTTACCTGAGCGACGACTATCACCAGTTGAGACTCGAATGCGATTCTTTTGTGACAAAACTTTCGAAGACTTGTGTCAGTAGTGACTCATCGAAGACTTATATGGACTCAATTGAAGACCAGATCTATTCATACATCACTCGATTGCCTCGTATTATACGAATCGGTAGCGAAAGAGAGAAAATCACTTCTCTTTACTTATTGTACGGATATCTCAAATGTTTGGACACAAATGGAATCAATTATTTGGTTTATTCGGTTCAACACAAACAAAAACTCTTTGAATGTCTAATAGATATCTGTGCCTTCGATGTCCATGGAATCGAACTCTTGGAACAGGTCTCAGATTCCGATAGAGTGACATATTTAGAAGACCAACACTTGTCATACAATTATTTGACCAAAAAGTTCAGTCATCTCAACGAAGAGAAGTCAGTGACAGCTCTCACCAAATGTTGTCAACTGATCGCCAGTAGAGCCGATCCACAAGTTTTGGTCGACTATTTGATCGAAGCTTTAAGACAATCAAAACTGAATCCAAGTGTTGTTTTTGTGGCAAATCATATAATTTCTGATTTGAACTCAGAATATAACGAAACGGAAGAACTGTTAGACCTTTACTTGAAAAACATAAACTCATTGATAGAAAACAAGACAATAGAAGCGACCAATAAAGACATTCTGAGGCAATGCCTTCTTATAGAAGGACTGACATCTTTTCTGCATTTATATGACTCAGAATCCGCTCATAAATATCTTCTGATTTGTTTGTTTCCTCTTCTGGAGTGTGTGGGCGCCTCCTATCAGCCCCTCTTTGAGACATCATTCAAATCATTGACATTAGTTTCAGACCATTTCGGGTATAACTCTGTATCGGAACTGATCGCCGATAATATCGATTATTTAATTAACTCTATTTGTGTTAATTTGAAGCACTTTATAGATAACCAAAGGGTTCCGACTGTTATTAAAGTGATGCTCAAGTATTCCTCTGAAGATATGCTTCACTTCTTTGTTGATGCAATCGATCAGATAATTGTTGTCATAGACTCTCATTATAGAACCCAAGCGTTACCTCTTCTTCAAGTCTTGTATTCATTTGTTTGTACTCTTAATCATTATTTTTCATCAAATGTTAAACTTTTTGATAATAATGTGACGATTGATGGAAATCGTGATAAATATTATGAAAGAAAGGCTCAAAATTTTGTCAATAGTTTTGAAGAATTCATGAAAAATAGAAAAATTACTCAGAATTTAGGCATCGATTCGGAATCTATTTGTGATAATGAAGTGCAAAAAGAAGAAGAAATAGAAGAAGAAAGTGATAAAAGAGATGATAAGAAAAGTGTTGCCTTTTATGTGGGGCTCACAGAAAAAATATTGGAGCGATGTATTCATATTATGTCTAACATTGAACCTAAAGTCAGAATAATTGTCTTGAATATAGTCATCGAAGGTCTCCGTCTATTGAAACCATTCGAAGGTTTGTTGTAATGAAAACTTAATTAATTATTAAAATATTTTTCAATTTCAGATCATTTGCTTCCGATGGCACATAAATTATGGTCACCTCTTGTGGACAGGTTTGCAGATAAAGACATAATTGTAATAAAGCGCTCCTTTAATTGTCTACAAATTATGTGCAAAACTTGCGGTGATTTCATACGTCAGAGAACTGTAAAAGAAGTGATTCCAAAGATTTTGTTGTTTTTGAGTTCTCAGTCGCAGATCAGTTACAAGAAAGACAAGGCTTCCGCCTATCGGTTCACTATTGCCTATCAGTTCCAAATCGATATTCTTTGTGGTATCGGTTCGATAGCAGTTGATCTCCAATTAGTGGATAAAGAATTGTGGCAATTGATTGTTGCAATAATGCCATACCTGTCCACATACCAACCCTTACCCCTTCAAGAGTCTGCAATAATAGCTTTGCAGACAATATCTGAATCAGACGTGAGTTCTGTCTTTTATTACTTGAAAATGACTTTTAGTTCCGACGAAACTATAACTCAAAGCGAAAACAAAATCTATTCTGACCTCAGATTTGGACAAAATATTAATAATAAAGAATTCGCTAAAAATGTTACAAAACTTTTAGATTATTTAACTCTCAATTGATTTTCAAAATCAATTCAATTAAAGCTATTTTTATCGAATAACAAATTATTTCTATTATTTTTTATTATCATTTATTAACTCCTAATTGTTTTTAATAAAACAAATGAATAAACTGTTATTTTATTCAAAATATTTGTATTTTAATTGAAATCAATTTATCAAAAGTGGAAATAAGTGATAAAAAGAGTGTCACCAATACAACAGTCTTTCAATTAATAGAATCTATTAACTCATTGCATGTGTTTCTCAACAAAATTTATTATACATTCATTTGATTAATAAACTGAAACCTGGATGTAATAAATATATGGATATTAAATATCAATAAAATATTCACTAAATAATGAGTTTTGACAAAATTAAAATTATCGTTAAAAGTAATGATAAAATATTTGTATTAAAAGCTTTTATATTGAAAGCAAACATTTCAGACCAGAATAGGTGTCCATTTAGAAGCAAAAAAATTGCAATTTATTTGAATTGATAGCAACCAAAAGTATAAAAGAGTCCAAATTTTTATGTTTTCAGTAAACATAAGTATCTCAAACTTATGGTCAAAATGAATACGAATATTAATTTCGATAATTTTGTGAAAGTGATCTATTTCAATTTAGGATTTAATCTTTTCAAATCAAGAAATTTGAATCAAAATATGATGAGCTATGCGTTCCGTTCATTGATAATAATATTTCAAATGTATTTCATTTTTGATGCCATACATCGAACTCAGTTTAAAGGAATCAAAAAAGATTTGATGAGAATCTCATATATCCTGAAGTGTTGTTATTTTCTTATTACTTATATTATGTTTATATTGAAGTTCAAAAAAATTGTCGAAATATATGACACTATTGAAAGAAAATTCGACGAAAATCTGAAAATTGAATCAAAGAAATTGAGCGTTAAATTGTTATTACTATACCTTGGTGCTACCATGCTTAACTTCACTGGATTTGCATGTCTTTTAGTGCTTAGATCTAAATCATCTGTTATCGAGTTTTTACTAGACTTAACATGGTCAATTTATTGCTTTGGATGGATCATTGCTGTAATACTATTCTATCTAATGATATGCTATCGAATACATATTTTGGAAGTAAACCTATTTATTCAAATGAGCAAGCAACAACAACAACAACTTTTCAAAAAAACTATTGATTTTATTGACTTTTATCAAAACCTCCAGTTTTTGACTGAATTAAAATATTCTGTTAACAATGTAATGGGTTTTCTACCCTTCCTTTGGTTACTCCATTCATTTGTTGCATGTTGTTTGAGACTAACATACACAGCTCTTAATCCAGAGAGATTTGACTCTGGTGTTTTATTTGAATCAACTCTTTTCGGTATTTATTATTCACTATTTGTTATTACAATTGATTTGATTCATTCAAAAAGACCTGATTTCCAAAAGTTATTGGATCCGTTTGACAGCAATTTCCCAATTAATTCAAATCAAATCAGAATTTTATTTCTCCAAAAACTTATAGAAAATTATAATTCAATTTGTTTTATGGCTTTCAATATCTATAAACTCGAAAATAAATTATTACTGAGTTTTTCGAGTTCTGTAATAACTTTCACAGTTATGTTGATTCAAATTATTGAACAATTGAGCAAATCTTGAATTCCTGGTTCATATATGTATTCCTCTTAAAATTAAGTCAACTTTTTTGGCACTCAAATAATGATTATTATAATTAAAAATAACTTTTAATATTTGTCTTTAAAAATGACTATTCATTATAAATCTATTGATTACATGTTTAGTAAATCAAATTATTATTAATAATACAAATCTACTCAAAACTTATATAAATATTAATATTTCAAAACAAGAGATATGTTATAATAGGAGTGACCACCGCTCGACCCAAAAACGAGAGCCAAATAGGTATAGAAGTGACAATAAATCCATAGAAATAGTCTTCAAGAGTAGTCAGTCTCCTATAATCCGATTGTCCGGTCCTTTTGCGCCTCTGATTGACTATATTTTGTGGCACTTTCTTCAGATCATAGGCCCAACCAATCAGTGAAAAGAAATCAATGAAAAGAGTGGCGGTATTGAAATTGAATCTCCAGTCCAACTCACTCGCAGAATAATCCTGTTAATTCAATGAACTTGATCAATTTTATTCTATAAACCATTACAATTGACAAACCCATGGAAATGTGTGATGAAAATTGTGATAACCTGTCAATTATTTGGGGAATCATAAGAAAAATCAATTGAATTACTTTGAACTGAGATAAGACAAGTGAGCGAACCCTCTCCGTGAGCCAAATACTGAACGGCTCTGTTTTCTCGCGGTTCAATCAACTGATCGTAAGGGCGGTGTCCGTAGAAGTGAGCGGCAGAGTTGACGAGCCATGCGTTGTGTAACACAAATATATACCGAAGGGTAACGCACGTGAAGAAGGAGTTCCAAACAGATTCGTTCCAAAATAGGAATGGAATATAAGATGGAATGACAGCCCATATTAAGACGACTAGTGGTATGTATAACTTTCTTTGTAACCGTACGATAGGGTCAGACCAGACATCACTCATGTCTATAGTCGAACCCTTTTCCATGACTTCGGGATGTTTTCGACATAAGAGCCAACCCATGTGTGCGAAGAAAAAGCCTCGTTTGGAGTTATGAGGATCGGCGTCGGTCTCAGAGTATTTGTGATGAACCCTATGGTCGCGACACCACTCGTATATGTCGTTCTGAAGGGCCATTGTTTCAAAAATGGCTAAAATTACCTTAAAATCGGTTTAATACCAATTAATTTTTTATCTAAAACAAGTGCTTATTATGAGCCCTACTCTCAGTTGCCATTTTGCCTTATATGCTCTATGAGACCATAGACGGTGAGCACCGGCCAAAACACCGATGGCTGAACTCAGACCAAAGAAATACATCGCAAATATTGTCTGCCATTTAGAGGCCATTAAAGTGATCCAAACCCCATAAAGAGCGCAAATGTGTAGTAAAGACATAATAAATACATTCTTCCAAACGATTTCCAATTTGTATGTCTTTCTCTCCGTTTGAAATACCTTTCCATTGCTTACAATCAAAGTTTGTTTGGATTTGTTACACATTCTCTCTTATCAAACAATAATTCATTTATTAATCATTTTTTCTGAATTGAAATGAATCTGAAAATTGAATATAATTTAACACAAAAGTTCAAACTCACCGAATCATTTAGAATGAAACAAATTGAGACAAGATTTGAGCTTGATTAATCCAGCAATTTTTTATTCACTAGTTCATATGAATTATTGTTTATTTAAAAACTTAAAACTAAAATCTTTCACTGAATTCATTGAATACTTTTATAATGAAATGACAAATGATTTGATGGAAAATATTTTCAAAGGAGTGAAGGGATGTTCAAATCGAGACTAAACTTGATTATCAAGTCGTCGGGACTTTTAATCTAAAGAAAAGCAATAAATTAAAAAACGAGAGAATCTATTGTTTTATTCTTCACCACAAATAAGCTCTACTATTATGTCACTCCTTGAGAATCGCGGTTAAGCACCCATTCATTGACAGATTGGGTCACTTTTAGGTCAAACTTTTAGTTATCTTTAAACATAAACTAAAATAGCACTCATCTTGCAATAGGACATATCCCTTGCCTGCACTCAACCGATTTTTCTCAATCAGTATTAGCCCTATGTTTGCACTAAACGGATAAAAAAGTAAAATAATAATAATGTTTACAACAATTAACCGGATTGTTGGCCACCTTTGATGCGCTGTCGGACCACTTGTTAGACATCTATTTTTATGTTTGATTACAAAACAGACCAAAATAAACGCCGGCTCTTACTTATGCTGTTCTAAACTTTAGAAGTGGTGCTCAGGACTACACCTCTTTCCTAATAAATCATTGCGAAAACCAAATTTAGATCTGAGTTCAGAAAATATTTCAATTGTTTTCAGTAAACAACAGTTTAATAAATAAAATTCATTTGCCTTTAATTCGTGTCATTTAAACGAAAATATTTTTTGCAAACAATTGATTGCAAACCACTTCTACTAATATTTGCCATAGAATTCACAAAAAGTCTATAATTTGAATAAATATTTGTTTTTTATTGACTTTTATTTCAATAAATAACTCATTAATTGACGGAAAACTTCATTAAAAAGCAAATAAAATATAAATTGACAATTTGATGAAAATGAGCTAGCTCGTGATAATTAATCAAAAACTTTCAACTCTTACTAATCATTATCGAACTTAACGCCGAATAATATCATAAAATCAAATATCAATAAGCAATGGATTATTTGATGGACTGCCTCTTCGGTGGAAATCCAAAAAATAAAGAAAAGAATGAAAACATCGATATTTTGAGTCCATTGGATAGAACTCCCCCTTTGAGTCCAACTTTGAAGAGTCCATCGGCTATTCCTAAGGATGAAGTGACCCGAACCTTCCACTCACCGAAAGGAGTGGCCGGAAATAATATCGATGAACACACAAAACGTCTCAATGAAAGGGGATATCAAGTGAAATCGTTTTTGGGGAAAGGCTCTTATGGACAGTGCTATGACGTGATTAAGCAGTCGGACGGGTCCAGACTGGCAGTTAAGATAATGAATCTTGGTGAGTTCCAAAAAGATGACAAACTCTTTCAAGACTTTTCAAATGAGGTGTGGATTCTGAGTCAAACGCCTCACATCAATATCATAGGACTGGTCGACCATTTCATGTACGACGGAATGTATACCTTTATTGTTCTCGAGTTCGCAAACGGAGAGACTTTAGATAAATGGATAAAAAAATCTTCGGATAAACCTCTCACTGAATATAAGGCAAAAATCTATTTCTTTCAAATGAGTCGAGCGGTCGATCACTTGCACAGACAGGGAATAGCTCACAGAGACATCAAACTGAACAACACTTTGGTTCACACTCTTCCTAATGGCAAACAAGTGATAAAAGTGGCCGACTTTGGTCTCAGTCGAGTCTCATATAAGTCAGACTACGGGACAGTAATGATGAGCAAACCGGTCGGTACTATGAATTTCATGTCGCCTCAGGTCTTGATTTTATATACCGCACGACTCACTAAAACCCCTTTAGTTGGTCAGAGAGTGGAACCATTCAGTGCCGACATTTGGTCGTTAGGAATCTGTCTCTACTATATGTTGAGCAAAAGATATCCATTTGATGACTCCGACCGATGGAGATATGGCAACAGAAACGACAGAGAAGTTAAAGCAATTCTATCGCACAAAATGTATAAAAAGATGTTAAGACATGAGTGGACTTTCCCTCAACAAAACCTCTCCAAAGAATGCCATCACATACTCGAAGACACTCTTGAAGTCAACTGCGATAAGAGAATACAAATATCAGGAATTGTCAGAAATATGTGGTTCGACGAGTGGTTGGACAGAGAAAAGGTGGTCGATATCAATCAAATCGATTTGTTAAAGTTCTTGGATAAATATGACCAAGATACCGCTTTATAATTCTTTTACTTTTCTACTAAAACTACTTTAATATTATTCTTAATAAGAGATAACATTATTTAATATATAATTTCTATAAAATTTTAATTTAAATAAAAAATAAAAACAGTTAAGAATTAAGTGTATTATGCAATTAAGCAAGTACAATTCAAAGGACAAAATGAAATCCATCCGATAACTTAAAATGTGAACATATTTGAAGTGTTTATCGATTATTAAATATGTTTACGAATCTATTAAATAGAAATATAGTCTTATTATTTGTTTGCAGAGAAAATATGTTTAAATTTAAGAAAAATAAGTTAATTGTTTGGTTTTCAGCGATTCTCATATCGCTGTTAATCTGTTCACTGGTTTTGATCGCATTTATGATCAATAACTATAAGGAGTGAGTCGTCAATCGATTCGGTTTTCCCTTTTATTCTTATTCTAATCCAATTATTTCAGATATAAGGATGGATATGAGCCAGAACAAATTCATTTAGCTATTGGAGGTAACAATTTATTCAATGAAGAGCTCATTTGATCTAAAATCTAATTTTTGTGACCGAAGATGATATCTCAGAGATAGTTATCGCGTGGAGTACGCGATTAGATCCCAAAGAATCAATTGTCAGGTTTGGGGTCAGAGATTGCGAAGACACACAAATGGCGGACGGATTCAGAAAAGTTTTGGACAGTAATGGAGTCATTCAATACATTCATTTCGTTACTCTTAAACATTTGATACCAGAGAAAACTTATTGTAAGTTATTGTTCGCATAATTTATACATTAATTGAGTTAATACTCGAGGCTATTATGTGGGCTCGAGTAAGAAATGGTCAAAACATTTCCAATTCGTCTCATTTCCCAAACATAACAATTGGTCGCCGAGTGTCGCAGTTTTTGGTGATATGGGGGTTGAGAACAGTCGAGCTCTGAATAGTTTGATCAATGGATCCGTTTGGGGTTCTTTCGACGCCATTCTTCACGTCGGTATGTCATCTCTTTTCAAACCCGACTATAAAAAGACACAAAAAATAATTTTTTAATTTTAAGGAGACATCGGATACAACTTATATGCCGTAAGATTTTATTCAAATCATTGAAAACGACTTCAATTAAATTATTTTCAGTTCAATGGACTGATGGGCGATAAGTATATGCGAAACGTCGAGCCTTTCGCCGGTATTTATCACTCAATCATTTTATCAGATGTTTTCTAATTGAATAATAAACAGCGAGAGTTCCCTATATGGTTGTCCCCGGAAATCATGAATACGAGTGTTATGATGACCGATGCCCGAGGTCTGCATCGATATCTTTTCTCGATAAATATGAAAATTATTGTCAAATTTCAGCGATTTTGGCGCAAGTTATGAGACCCGCTTCAAAATGCCTCATTCAGAGGACAACAGTCACTACACATTCAGTTTAGGTCCGGCCCTCTTCGTTGGCATATCTACTGAAGTCTATTTTGAGAGAGAGATGAGTGATTTGGGATCAGCACAAATACAATACGATTGGCTGCAAAAGGTATTATCCGACGCTAATAGACCAGAGAACAGATTAAGGCATCCCTGGATCATTGTTTTTGGTCACCGACCCATATATTGCACTACATTTTCCGAGTGTTACGAAGGACTTAGTTTTGCGGTTAAAGTATTGCTGTCTTTGAATCTATTAATTCGATTAATAATCAAAAGATTTTCCACTGAAAGGACGGCCAAGAAATAGATGGAAGTCTTTATGATATCGAAGACCTTCTCTATTCATATGGCGTCGACTTAGCCTTTTGGGGTCACCAACACTACTACGAGCGCTCATATCCTGTCTATAATCAAACGGTTAGTAATAGACATAGTTTTTAATTGAAAAACTTTTCCAATGCTTTTATGTCTGCAAACGAGGAATCATTGTTTACATAATTTTATTGAAGGCTTTCGTCAATTCGATGTACAAAAACGCTTTCGTCAATCCGAGAGCACCCGTTCACATCATTTCAGGCGTCGGGGTATGGCTTCGCATTGAATATTGATTTCAAAAATTAGTTAAAATTATTTCAAAGGGAATGCATTCCGGAAATGAGATGTTTAGCCCAAAACCAGCCCTTTGGACAGCATTTCGTTCTTCAGCCTACGGTTACACCAGATTTATGGTCATAAATGAGACGCACCTTTATTTGGAACAAATTGATGTGACACAGGTTTTGACCTAGATTCATCATATTCCTTTATAATTGGTTATATACTTAATTTAATAGAATGACAAAGTGATAGATTCTATCTGGATCATTCAAGAGAATCACATTCCTTTCCCTGAAAAGAATATAAATCTTATTTAAGAATTAAATCTTTAAATTCAATTAAATATTGAGTGAGTTATCATTGATTATCAACTTTTGGTATTTCTTTTGAATCAATTGAAGAATTGGTAATAAATTTTATTTAAAGATAAAAATAATTTTTATTAGAATTTTATGAAAGAGTTATTTGACATAAAATGTGTTTAAAGGTTCAAATTATTTTATTTATTGACTTTCAACACAATTATCATTAAAATGAGGCTTCAATTTTCCAAAGAGAATATCTGAATCAATACTATAATAGCGCACAGGAAGACAAACCAAACATTGAATTAAAAAATAAAGTTTAATGTGAAATAAATGTATTTGAATTTGAATTTGTATTATTTGAACCAAAAATAGAGAATCTGTTTGGAGGCGGAACTCGATATCTCTTATCCGATAATTTATTCTTCAAATCAAACCATTTTTCAGTTTCAACTATAATTGAGAGGT
>JAQIXV010000161.1:0-78908 GCA_034700625.1 Tectocepheus velatus
TCATCATTGAAGGTAAGTGATGAATAGATGGATCATTACGTGAAGTAAATAAATCGTAATTTTCTAATTTAGCCACTGAATAATAACCTAAATCATTATTATATGAAAAACCATAATAGTCACTTGTTCCTGCTGCAAGACTAACTCCAGTAACAGCTTGAGTTGGACCAGGAGTTGGTAATAAAAAATTAGTTATTGGTGCATTAATAGCACTATTTGATTGATCAATTGTTTCAAAATAATTATGTTGATACGCAGTAACTGAAGGACATAAAGAACTTCCTAATGGTCCTGAAGTTGATCCACCACTACTAGCAGGAGTTGCTGTTGCAGGTGCGGAACAAACACCTGGTAATGGCTGTCCTTGAAGTAATTGGTTTGTTCCTATAACTGGAGATGTTGTTACTATCACATTGGAAGCTGATCCAAATAATGACAAATATTGAGGAGAATCCTTTGTTATTGTTTGACTTCGAGTTTGTGATTGAATGTCTGTATAACGTATTTTTGTATTTATTCGAGTTGTGCCAGCATTAGCTATATTAGCAGAAGCACCATCTCCTGGACCATTTTGATATGCAGAAGGAGCCATTGTTATTATGCCATTTTTGGGACGGTATGTTTTATTAAAATAGTATCCGTTTTCCTGCATTTTAACCATTGCTGTGTTTATTGAATCTGTTTCATATTCATGTACAGGTATAGAAGCAATAACTCCATTAATATTTTTCTGCATAGTCCCTAATCCATTTGGATATGTTACTAGTGGAAAACTCTAAACAGGCCTCCAACTAAATCCTCGTTCTCTCATTGTTGCTGGCCATGGATTTGTTCCACTTAAATCACTTAAAGATGTGCCATAAAGAGTATTAATTAAGTCAGAATTAGTTTGTATTTGACGTGGATTTTGAAATGTCGGACCGTCACCATCATTAACAACAAAAGGTAGGACTTGTTCGAGGCCATCAAAACGTTTAATTTCAAAATTCAAATTTCCATTAGCTTCAGCGATATCTGCCGAATTAGCATCGAATGGTGTTCGAACATTTTTGAATTTCATTTCAAACTTTGCGTCAGATATTTTTGCGTAACGACTTTGACGAACAATATCTAAATATTCATCAGGAGATAAATACATACAAAGTTCTGCCCATGGTATTATTGTCATATAACCCATAATTGAATTACTGGCTGTTGTTCCGAGGCGATACCAATCATTTGCATAAATTTTAATTAAAAATTTCTTTGTATAATGATGTGTGTCTTTATGGAGAGGTTTTAAGGTTCCTTGATCAGGACCAAACATAGGTGCACAAGGTGTGGGGGTTCCCCCCATACTTGCAGCACCTCCTCCAGTTTGAATAACCATGCCTGTTGACATATCTGACATTTCAGTGTCGCCATCTCCTTTTTGAGGAGTTTTTTCAGGAGTATTAAATGCACTCATTCTTGTAATTCAAGATATGTTCCGTAAGCAGCTTCTGCTATATTTAGTCCAGTATTAACGTAATTACCGTACGGAAGATAACTTGCCACGTTCTTTGCCCCTTCGTAGTATGGTCTAGCAGACTCGAGTTCATTTAAAGCACGTTCACGAGGTAATTGATTAGATAAGTAACTTAAATTTTCACCAGACAAAGGATTTTGTTCAATATGGTTAGAAAATTAACTAGTATTAAGAAACTCCCACCTTTGAGGTTTTGTAGGCATTGTTTTACTTGTGCATGCATTCTGATCTTTTATATTAGATTAAATTGTAGCTTTATTTAATAAATGAAACTTTATATACCATTATTTTCTGTAGCATAAGCATTAAGGGCTCCAAGGTGAGAAGAGATTAAAGATCGAGTTTTTATTTTATTTTATAATGTTATCAGTGTACTAGTGTATTAAAATGTGTATTGCCACGCTCCTGCCAATGTGCCAAAGTGGTGTATACACAGTGTAAGATACACTTTGAATTGTCCGGTACCTTTGAATTTTTTTGGTTCTTCTGTTGTTCTGATTTCTTGTTCTGATTGTTGTGTGGGTTCTGGTGGGTGACTGTCCGCTGATTTTTGTTATTGTTTTGACTTTTATTTGAAATTAATTATTTTACTTGAATGAAAAACTTTTAATTCAATATGAATACATGCTCAGTTTGGGTAAAAGTAACGTGCACAAATTTAGTGCATAATTTCCAACTTTGTTCTAAACTAACGAATAATTAAATAAATATATAAATAATTGTTTGAAAATTGCATTCAAATAATTTTAACGAATAAATTAATCGATAATATTATTAATATATATTAGTATTGAATTTAAACTCAACTCCTATTCAATACTAAAAACAATTAAAAGTTCAGAAGAGGGCTGTCGTCGCGATTGTTGTAATCGATGTCTCGCTTTGGTTGTCGTTGTTATCGGTTTCGGTGATAACAAAGCCTTGACTTTGCAATTGTTGTATAAGAGTTGAGTCCAATTGGAACAGTTGTGAGAAGAGTGTGCTCTCCATCTGATAGGTATTGACTGTTTGATTGGGAGCTGTTGTCACTGCGATTCGCAAGACATCGGTTCCCAGCGTTTGATTGATGTCAGCGTCTGATCCAAACAATTTAAACATCGAATCAAACAAATTATTCAAACAAAACAAATACAGACCCGAAAGCTCTGGTGTTGTCACAGGTTTGGTAACAATTTGAGGAACAGTCGATATTTGGTTTTGAGATTCGGTTCTCATTTTGTTTTTGTTATGTTTATCGATGTGTGCCTTTCGGTGACCCGAAGTGCGAAACCTTTCCCCGCATTCAATGCATTCAAATGGTTTAAGACCTGAAGAAAAGACAATAAATGAAATTAAATTCAAATAAAACTATCAAAAGATGGAATCAATACCCGTATGAAGTCTTGTGTGGACTTTAAGGCTTCCATTCGTAGCAAAGGCTGCGCCACAGATATCACAATTGAAGTTCTTTATGCCCTTATGTGTAATCAGATGACAGTCGAGGGTTGACTTAACCGTAAACCGTTTCGAACAGATATCGCAAACGTATGGCTTCTCTCCCGTATGTGTTCTTCGGTGTCTTTGAAGATCTGACGGCTTTTTGAAGCTTTTCGGACAAAATTCACATTTATTTGAATGAATTGATTGAATATTTTTGGCCAAATTGTTGATTAGAACAGAGTTTTGTTCGCTTTTTAATAAAACCAATTTATCGGCCGATTCTCCGATAGAAGAATCAATTTGTTGTAAGGCTTGGGTTGAGTCCAACAATAATTGTGTGTCGAATGTCTGGCTCTGGTGTTCGTATTGGATGTGTTTTTTAAGCAGTGACTGACTCTTGCATTTGACGCTACAGTGGGGACAGGCGTTGATCGTATGGACAGTATTGATGTGTCGGCGCAAAGAGTTGTTGGTCACAAAAGTGGCCGAACATACGTCGCAGCGATACTTCTTGAAAGAGGAGTGAGTATTGATGTGAGTGTTGAGGACACTCTTTGTCGCGAATTCTCGCAAACATATCTCACTATAGTATGTATTAAGACATTTAGTAAACAATTGTCTGTCACTCAATACAAACCATTTGAAGGGACGCTCTCCTGTGTGTCTCCTCTCGTGCTAAACATCCAAATGTTTTAAGAGTTAAGTAATATATAATTCAATACAAATTAAAACCTGTTTCAGATGCGAAGACTTCTTGAAGGCGGCGCCGCAGACCTGACACTGATGTGGACGGACTCCATCGGTACCGATCATTACATTGCTATGGAGGGGATCAGTAGTGAACGTCTGTTGACTCACAACAGTCGGGACAACGTATTCCACATTAAGACTGTTTGCATCGATTGGCGGTTCGTTTGAAGTCATTTGCCTTACATTCTTATCTATTAGAGAAACCCCATCCACAGGAGTATTGGTGACAGAGGGCTGTACCACAGGTTGGCCACTGTTTTCAACGTTAATCCGATTTTGCTGTTCATTCATGAGTTGTAACGCGAATTCTGTTCGATGAAGTTTTATGTGTTTCTTACAGTTGAGGCTCGACTTAAATGTCTTCGTACAATACGGACACATATATGGCCTCTCAGATGAGTGTCGAGTCATGTGACGGGTCAGAGAACCTGCAAAAAGAAATTTAGTTTTATGTCGATTCTGGAGGACTGAGTGCTTACCTCTCGTCGAGAACGCGAATTGACATTCTGTGCATTTGAATGGTTTAACGTTAGTATGAATTTGTGAATGGGTTTTGAGACTACCCTTCGCTACGAAACATTGAAGACATATATCACTGAAAACATATCAAAATCATTAAATAAATTAAAAGACATTGATTTTAGTGCTGACCATTGGAATGGCTTTTCTCCTGTATGTGAGCGAATGTGTTGCGCCAAATGTGAGCTCTTTTTGAAGGCTTTCTCACAGTGAGAACATTTATGCTTACGTTTGTCATCCAATCCTTCGGTTTGAGTTTCATTTTGATCGTTGTTTAGTGTTGTGCCGTCAGTTACCAGAAGGAGAGGTCCGTCCAAATGTATTCTTGAAAGAAAGCATTCGTCGACTTCTCTTTTAACACTTTTTGTTGACTTCACACAAATATTGGAGGACTGGCTCTGCCTCTGGTGTGAAGTCGAGTGAGATTTCAAGTGTCCTAAAGTTCTAAATGTTTTTTCGCATTGGGAACAGGCGTAGGGCTGCGCACCGGTATGTAGTCGTATATGAACTTTAAGACTCTGAGAAGTGGAGAACCGTTTATCGCACAGTTGACAGACAAAAGGTTTGAGTCCATCGTGTGTTCGCATGTGAGCGGAAAGGGTTCCCTTTACTGTAAAGGCTCGAAAACATTGGGAACACTTGAATGGCTTGTCGTGAGTATGGATCCGATAGTGACGAACCAAATCACTCGACTTTTTAAACTCTTTCTGACAGTAAAGGCACTGACGGTAACTGATTTTACCGACTCTTCTGACAATATGTGTTTGTCTTGTGCCAGTAGCAGGGTCAAACAAGTGAGCGATTTGCTTCTCTCCCATCTCTTCAACGCTAGTATTGACTCCACTTTTCTCCAGTGCTTTACTCAAGAGGTCAGACAAACGGTCGTCTCCTTCGCTCATAAGCGAGACATTCGACTCATTGGTTACCAAAATGTTACTAATATTTGAATTATCGATGGATTTGTTGGCCTCTAAGGGATGTCTTCGACTGATATGACAGTTAAGAATTCCAAGTCGTTTGAAAACACAGCTACAAAACGGACACTTAAACAGCTGTGAGGAAGGGGTGTCTGCCTGTGGCGCGTGTAGACGACGGATGTGGTTCCGCATATTTCCCGATTGATTGAAAAGAGCGCCGCAAAACTTGCACTGATGTCTGCGCTCACCCGTGTGTTTGCTTCTGTGAATATCTAGACTTGACTTTTGGTTGAATGCTGTGCCGCAGAACTCACAGACAAATGGTTTCTCTCCCGAATGAATCCGATTGTGTCGAATCAGTTGACTGTTCTTCTTGAAGGCCTTCCCACAAGTCTGGCATTTGTGACGAAAATCGCTTCTATCGATCGATTTCTTGTATGTCCTGTGCTTTAGGGATGAATTGATCTTCAAATGAAGTTTTTGGTGTTCTTTCAGAAGACAATTGTTTACGAATTTCTGGTCACAAACGGAACAAATAAACTCATTCTTAGGAACTGTAGGTTTAACGGATGACTTAGAATTACTCTTCTTGTGGCCAATCACGTGATCAACAGTTATGTGTTTATTCAGATGGAAATGAGTTGAGAACTGTTGAGAGCATTGGCTACAAGAAAGCAGTTCCTCTAATTGATGGACAGTCAGGTGAGACCTGAGACTCGCCAAACGTGTGAAGAATTTATTACACTCACAACAGGTCGGCTTCAGGCCTGCCGTCGGTTTATAATGTTGTCCACAGACGTGAAGCCGTAGATTGACTTCAAAGTTGAAAGTCTGGTCACATTCGGGACACTTGAAGGGCTTGTCTTCGATGTGGAGCCGAATATGTCGACGAATTTCCTGCAGTCGATTGAATTGAGCGAAACAGTGATTGCATTGAAAAGAGTTATCACTTCGCGTGAAATCGTAATCAGTTTTGTTATGAAAGTCCCAATCGATGACCACTTCCTCGTCATTAGAGACAACAGTTATTTGTGTCGTCAAACGATTCGACTGTCTTTCAGTCGTTTTTCTTATATTTCGAGATATTATTTGATTATCGTTTGAATCACTAATGGATTGATTGGATTCGATATGAGTCGAAATCGACTGACTGTTGGCATCAGAAGAATCGTTTTGTAGGACATAAGGAGTCGACTCTTCGCTCGTTTCGAATATATTAGAAGTAAACAAAGTTTGGCCGATATCTGAGTCATTCGTTTGGAATAAAGTCATTTGATTTGGATTTGAGGCATCGATTCGGACAATAGTTGTTCCACCGCTCAGACCACTCAATGAGGACATCGGCTGAAGACTGGACATAGAATTGCTGTCCGAAGGATTGCTGACCAATAGATTTGACGCCAATTGACTGATGTCTGAAAAATAGTCAAAACAGACGTTAAATAATAGGAGAAAAGATTGGATCAATTGAAGACCTGATCCAATGATCGGTAAGTTGAAGACATGGCTATTATCTTCCAATTGTCCGCCGATGGACTGACTTGAGGTCAAAATTTTGATCGAAGAGGTAGTTATCGGACAAATATCATTAACGTTGACATTAGAAGCCATTTGTGTTCATTAATATCTCGGATAAGATTTTATTCAAATCCAAAAATAAATTTAAAATAAATTAAAACCGAATTTAAACCAAATTTGAAGTCATTTAAAGTTTGTTTGGGTTTTGACCCAAACGTGAGTTCAAAATTGAAATCAAAACAAAAACAAATATCCCTTCAGTTATAACGTTACGCAAAATATTCGGGGATTTAAAGGGATATGAAATTCTGTAAATCTATTGTTTCTATTGATTCTATAAATGAGTTCAATAATAGAATTTCGATTAGAAATACATATTTTAAAAGGGATTCGAATCTTGAAATAAGTTTTGATAAATACATATAACTTATGGACAAAATTCAAGTAAAGAATATATTCTTATTTTATTCTGTAATTAAAATTTACTATAAAAACAATTTACGAGATTTCAGTCTCTTATTGAATAAAAAACATTTAAAGGAATTAAATCCTAAATTAAAAAATCCTATAAAATAAATGAACAGAATTTTGTGCAGTAATTGAGTAATAGATGCGAACAAACAAATTGTAATACAAATTATTTTTTCATTAATTATAAAAAATAATCATTTTATGGAATTTCTAAAAAATTATTGAAATGGAAGTCATTTTTGGATCAATTTTTTAATTGATTCTGAGCTCATCCTCTTCAAGAATGCCGTCTTCATCACTGAACTCACAGTTGTCATCGATGTGATCGTCCGGATCGACAAAATAGATACCCTTTTCGGGGTCGACCTCATAGTCGAAGTCACCCGAATGGTGGGGAATCTGACGGCAAACGGGTTTTTTCTCATCGTCTGACTCATCGCTGGAATCGTTGTCAACGTTGAGACCATTACTTCGCGCTTTAATTGCTTTTAGTCTGCGTTTAGTCTTTAAGGCGATCGACTCATGGGCTGAAGTGCTGGCCTCCGGTTCTGTCATCGATTTGATGGTATGTTCGTCGATACCCAACTGTTGCAAAACGTCTTTACACATCAGGTCTTTCATATAGTCTTCCAGATGTTCGTGATATTCTTCAAACTCTTCGTTTGGGTCATCGATTGGTTTCTCGACAAACATTTCCAATTCATTATCTTCTTCTCCGTCGACATATTCGGCGTAATTCCTATCGACTAAGAGTTTACTCAAAGATATGTAATGTGTTTCGCAAACGTCTTGAGCGACAAATAGACGAATAGTGTGAATGCCTTTACTATAACTGATTTTCTCTGCGATTGACATCAAATACTCGTTGTGTTGATTACGGGTCAGATCACACATCATATCATAAGTGATGGGTTTGACTGCTTTTACTCCAAAAAGTGATACTTTCATGGCTTGAAAGGGAAGCTCTTGAATATGTGACTCAGAAATTGCAAACAAATTATTTTTATCGACTTTGAGGAGAGTCTCGCCGTGATCTACGAGAAACACATTCACTAAATTATCCTCAAATGAGACCACTTTTGCCCGATTTATATATTCTTCTCGAGACTCTGGATCCGTTCCCCTATAGAAACAGCTCTGTTCGACAATCAGTTCAGTCAATGGCTGTAAAGATGGCATTAATGACAACCATTTCTCTTCCAAATGTTGCAGACGTTTGACTCGACTCTCTTGGATCAGATAGAAGTCATTGAGAGACACAAAGTCACTGACGACTACTTGAGTCATGTCATCGATTAAATGGGAGTAATATACAGATGAGTTGAGACGATAGTTGTGCCAAATGTTTATAATTCGGTTATAAGCGGTATTAAAGTCTTTGATTTTAATCGAATTCTTTTCGACAAACTTTTTATCGATTAGATAATTGATTGGATTGCTATCGACTTTGAGTTTTGCGTTCTTTAGACGTTTTTCGACTTTCATTTGATTCAACCAAAAGACTCCATCGATTTGTTTGAGAACCCAAACAGTTATTTGTGTGATTCGGTAGTTGTCCACAAAATCGCACAACTTTTGGGTGGAGTTGAAGTCCCACTCAATCTCATCGTCGATTGGTTTTATACCAAACAAATAGGCCTTAAACGCAAACGGAGGCAATTTCTTCAGATGGACGGGTAGTTCGAACAACTGTCGCGAACGGGAACGCAATTTGTGGCCAAAATCGATGCAAAACAACTCAATCTTCTGACTCCTGTCATTTGGATCGTATTCTTCGTAAAACTGAATCTCTTCTTCTCCCATATCTCTTACCAAACGAACTCTGAGTACTTCCCCGCGAACTGCAATCCCATAGACTTCCGCTTCTGAGACATTTTTGACAGTATTATAGGGACTGTCTTTGAGTGCATTCAATTCTTGTCTTATGTCTCCATAAGTGACGGCCCTTTTCTGCCAAATACCTGAAGCGTTGGTTTCATTGCGAAACTCTTGTAATCGAAAGTAGAACTGATTGGCGCCCATAACGTAAGTCACAATTATCTTCATTTGTCCGTTTTGTGGCAAATCAGGCAATGGTTTGTCGAATGCATTCAAGAGGTGTCTCTTCGGACAGTATTTCGAACCCAACAGACATTCGCCGAACGAACAAAAATTATTACAAAGGGGTCGGCGATCGTAATCTGACAGTGATATCAACTTTTGAGGTACACTAATGTCTAAACGTTTTAAATAATCGATGATTTGAGGTATTTGTTCGTCAGAAGGACTGACCACAACATAGTTTACAAGTTTTGGCAGATTTTCTCTTTCGAACGGATTCTTACATTTCTTAAAATGCGTTTTCATGAGTCGAAAGCGTTCCCCGAAATTGGCCTCAAAATCGACGGGAAGTTTGTAATGAATGATAGCATAACACGACTGAAAGCCGCCCACTATTCTGATGGCGGCGTCTGTTATGAAGAGTAGTCCCCCGTATTTGTTCCAAATTTTGCGACTGTTCTCTAACTCGAAGTGAGGAGTCTTCTCCGTTACCTCAAAGTTTGATTTGGAAGCCATCTCTTGTCTCAAATGGTGTTTTAGATAAGATATTTCCGATTCATTTTGGCAGACAATGGCTAATCGTTTGCTACCACTTTTGAAGGCCCTCTTCACAAGGGTTTTGATCGTTCTTTCCCTACAGTTCTCGTTATCGATGACTTCGACCTCACACTTCACGTCCATAGCAATTGATATCTCATAATAAGATCCGAACACTATATTGGGTTTGTGTTGAATCGTACGACAGAAGTACTCCATGTCTTGAGTCCACTTCTCACCGAAAATCATTGTCTGGAAAGCCATTGGATTAGAAGTCTTTCCGTTGTTCTGAACAAAACGTTTCGCACTTTTTCTGAAAAAAATTAAATAAAAATTTAGTTTAAAATCTATAATAAATGTGTTTTGAGGAGTGACTTCATTTTTGCGTAATTTAAGTAAATTTCGTGAATTGTGTTGAGATGTAAGGCAAGAGTGACGTCTGCATCGTCTATGATAAAGGAACGGGTGTCCAAAATCACTGATTTTTCGACCACCTGTCAAATCAAACGTATGTCAAATACATTCAATTATTCAATCAATTTGTTTACCGAACACTCAATGGCCCGAAGAAGTGGTTTGGGAGTAGTGATCAGAATATCACATCCGTTGAGAATTTCTGTCAATTTCTTTTCATAGTTAGTGCTATTCATTGACACAATTCTGACGGTCTGTTCCATTTGTGGTACGTCGGGATCCCTCCATAGCTTTGCCTGTCGTGCGATTTCGTATGTCTTTCGGGCGGAACTGCAGATGACAATCGATCCCAACTTAATGTCTTCTTTAGTGTCTTTGGTTTCCTGACTGTCGAACCAATTCATAATCGGAACCAAATATGAGTGGGTTTTGCCCGACTTCGGACCCGAAACGCAACAAATGCTGATATTTTTGACAATCGATGGCCACATCTGAAGCTCAAGCCTCACGTCTTTACAACAAAGCCTTTTGAGTCGATCTAAAAACGACTTATAAAAAGAGAAGGCCTTTTGGGTCGACTCATAGGGATCGACAGTCAATGAGTTGAACGCCAGACACGAAAACAAGGAGTCGTCCCAATAGTGTGGCACTGAAATCAATATTTAGTTAAACATTATTTGAGGTAAAAAACACGTGAAATACAAACTCGAAGAATAAGTGCTTTCATTGAACTCTTCCTCTTTTGGTTTGGATAATACATTTGGAGTCCAATTGGCGGCCAATTCATTGTCTTCAAAGAGTTCTTCGATTGACTCGGAATCGGATGATTCCTCTGAATTTTGAGAAGAGTTTTCCTTAATGTCGAGAACCGATTGGATAATGGATTTGATCTCAAAGTGGTTGCCATTATTTTGTATGATATCATTGTTGACCTTATGGTTAATAAAGTCTTCATTATATTCCTCCAAAGGAACCGTTTGTCCCCTATTTCTCCTTAAAATCATTGATCTTTCGCAGAGGTCTTCGCCTCCAAACCTATTTGAGACCGAATCGGGAGATAAGTATATATTCTCTATAATAATCTCGTCGTCAGAAATGTCTGCCATTGTTTGAGAAGAGGTTTAGGACTTCAGATATTAAATGCCTTTTATTTAGCGCTCAAAACAGTCAATGCTTTCACTCAACAGGAGATCAATGAGTCGTCTGTAAGACAAACAGCAAATCAAAAGAGCCTTTCATTTGAACATTAAGTTTAAAACTGACGCAACTCTCACATCAAACGTGACTTTTATTTCATTCAAACACAACGTAACCCATAATTACGACTCAGGTTTTGTTTGGTTTGAACTCATCACTCATTTTATTCAAATTGAAACCATTTTATCTAATTTTCAAATCAATTAAAACATTTTACGAATAATTTTTATCAAAATTAACTTTAATTCACTTTTTATTAATCATTTTTCAGTCATTTATGAGTTTTGTTCCCTATTTTTGAGCAATAGTTTGAGTGGACGTCAGTTGTGGTGAAAAAGTGTTGAACTGTTGACAACTGTCGACAACTGCTGTCATTGAATCAAATCATTTGTTTTGTTTGAAATCGTTTTCGTGAGAATCGGTCCAAAATCGGTACAAATTTGTGTCCAATCAATCGATGGCCAGATTTTATAAACGAAATAAAGACGAAGAGTTGAGTTCATATCGCGACCAACAGTTCAAAGTATGTGTCAATCAATCAATTGATGATAAATGAGATAATCATTTGATTTAATGATTTTTTCGGTCAAAAGGGTTCGCGTGAAGAACAAGAGTCGCGGCTCAAGAACTCGACGACTCTATACGTCGGTAACCTATCGTTTTATACTCGCGAAGAGCAGATCTATGAGTTGTTTGGGAAGTGCGGTCACATTAATCGTGTGATCCTCGGTCTCGACCGCAACCATAAGACTCCGTGCGGTTTCTGTTTCGTTGAATACCACGAAAGGGATGACGCCATGAATGCTATACGTTATGTGAACGGCACACGTCTTGACGACCGTATAATACGAACTGATTGGGACGCGGGCTTCATAGAGGGCCGACAATACGGTAGAGGAAAGTCTGGCGGTCAGGTCAGGGATGAGTACAGAACTGATTACGACGACGGGAGGGGAGGCTTCGGCAAAATTATGAGCAATAAAATGTCAAACACTGAATAATTTCCATTCAAAACATTTTTATTATTTTTTATCAATAATTGTGACCAAAAAGTGATTAACTTTTCATTCAATAAAAGCCATTGACTTCTTCAGTGATTATCAATTTGTTTAGAGGACCAGATGGTCGCGTCTGCTATTAATCTGGTACTCAGTGATGGCGTTATCTTCCATTTGCTGTTTAAGACATCTCTGTTTGACTTCGAGGAGTGCCTTCAAGTCTCTCCACATTTTCAATTGTCTCATATTCTTCTCCTCATTGTTCTTGAAGTCCTTCTGTTGTTGTTTTAGTCTCTCTTTTTCTAATTGCTGTGAATTCAACTCATTTTGCATTTTAGTCCTAAAATCAAATCAATTTTCAATCATTTAATTGAAAGAGAAATAAGTTATTTACAGAATAGAGTCCTTCACTTCTTCCGGTTCTTGTGAGACATAAAGCTTAACCTCACGATCCAAGAGCTCCTGTTTGACTCTGAGGACTTCCATCTGACTTTCTATCAAAAATTTATTTGAATTGATTGCTTCGATCTTATTGTTCAGATCTGTTATCTCTTTTTCAACTTTAATTATAGTGGTCTCGAGTCCGGCGGCCACCGATTGGTAGGCCTGTTCTCTCTGCTGGTACTCCATCTGTAAGTCTTGACACTGTTGTCTCAGTGGACGCAAGTCTTTGATGACTGGCGCCAAAGTTGTCTTCTTGTCATTGATTTGATCCGAAATTTTTCTGAGAATATCATTCAATTCTTCTCTGGTTTGCATCTTATTGTCGTCATTGACTTTATTGAGACACTGCTCTTGCATTGAGAAGTAGCCACTGATTCCCTTCTGCTTTTCGAGTTCTATCAACACTTCAGTAATCTCTTTGTCCCTATTATTCAGGATATCTAATGTATTCTGAATTACAGTGACTTCGGTTCGGATTTCTGTCAATTCGTTTCTTTTTATTTTGAATTCATTACTCTTTTCGCGCAAAGAGTTTATGAAATGTTTGAGCTTTGGTTGCATTCAATTCATAATTAGTCTAAGAGTTAATTGATTTTAAGATCATTGTCTTACCGCCGCTCCTTTGAGAGGTTGATCCCCGTCTTTAATTCCGCTTCTCTTATCTTTAAGAGTCTCTTCCAAATGTTTGAACTCCTGTTCAATACCCTTAAGACTTTCAGCGGTAGTCTCTCTCTTCTTGCCTACAGTTGCAGCCTTTAGTGAAATCAAAATATGATCAAGTCAAAGTTCAACAAAATCATCTTGCTTACATTTTGCCTGAAGAGATTCATTTTGTCAGCCATCGGGTCATTATTCAACATTCGGTTTTCTACGATAGTATTGATCTCTCGATTAAGAGTTTGTATCTGAAGATTAAGTTTAGACAAGTATTCGTCGCTCCTCTCGGGCTGTGCCTCAATATTCTCGATGTCCTGAACGTATCTCTTGAGTTGTTCCAACTCCGAGGGCAGCACCTCATCGATCAGGTGTTGTTTTATGCGAACTTCTTCACTGAGTTTCTCTATCAGGTCTTGCGGTGATGTTCCGAATTGAAAATTGTTTTTGGTTTCCTTCAGCTGTTGTTCCAGTCTTTTGAATTTGCTTTCCATTTGTTCCGATTGGATGTCCTGTTGTTCCAATTGAGTGATAATCTTCTCGTTCTTATTCTTCTCTTCTCTATACTCTTTGACTAAACCAAAGAAATCCAAATGACTGTTGACGTCAACCCTTCTCTTAATGTTATTCAGTTTATGAGAGATCTGTTCCTTTTCCTCTTCCATTGCTTTGACATCTTTTTGGACTTCGTGTACAGAACTGATACTCTTCTTCAGGTTCTCATACGAGTTGTGAATTGTCTTAAACTCATCGATCATTCTTTGATACTATCGAATAAAGGCTAGACTCAGGTCAAGGTTTATGGAATTCTGATGACATACCTGTTGGTAAGTAATGAGGACGTCGTGATCGCCCTCCACTTCCGGTGACAACTCAATCTTAACAAGAAACTTTGACAGATAGGCTCTTTTTTTAAGGGCTGGCAGTCTATGCAAAAGCCAACTGAGTATATGAGTGATCAGAGTTCTGTCCCCTAATATCAGTGCCGAACGGAATTCGCTTCTAATTTGACCCAAAAATAAATTAATAAAAAATAATTTGATCTTCAATTTGATTCTTACGGTTCGACATCATTGGGAGGAATGTATTTCATGATTCTTAGAGTTTCCAAAATAGTCGAAACCACTTCTTCCGGTTCCGCCGAACGAAGAGTTTCGCTTTTGAACTGAAACCAGATTTTAAAAAACAAATTGTTTTGAAACAAAAATTTATTTAAAATATTCTTAATTACCGTCGAATCGATTTCATCAAAAACTTGTAAAAGTATTTCAATTCTCTGTTCGCCTCTCAAAGTGTCGTAACTAACGATATTCAACCCCTTATTAAACGGGGGTTTATTCAACTCATTGATTATAAATTTGATTTCATCCATGTCTTACAATTTAATGGTTAAAATTAACACTAAATCAAAGATTTATTTTTTTAAAATAAAACAAATCGGTTGCTATGCATTCAAACTCAAAACAGAGCTTCAGTATTGATTTGTGATGATTCTGATGAACGATCTTGCTTACTTGTGAACAGTAAGTGCTGTAGAAGACCAAAACATCGAATCAATTCTTGAAATCTTTACCATTCAGCCAATGTGTGAATCTAATTCAACTGGACTTGCTCATAAATGCTATCATGGTAAAGATATTTTTACTCTTTTCAGTAAAGAGCAATAAAAGAGTATTGAAGTCATATTTGAAGATATTTATTAACGATTAAAATAACAAATTACATATTTGATCTATTAACATTATTAACATTCTTAGAATTTAAAACAATTTGTTGTGAATTGGCAAAAATATAACTTATTCAACGAAATTCATATTAATTGTCAAACATAACAAAATTAACCAAAAGGTTAGGAATATCTAATTTTGTCACAACTTTTGACAAATTGGTTCCAAATTTGTTTCTTAAATAAATTCTTATGATTTCAGTCAAACTGAAGGGTTGTGAGGACTGGGTTTCAATCCATTGGCAAAATTCTTTAAATTCATACTTATTTAGTGTCTTGTAATTGGGATCAGTATTATTGCTGTTTGGATAGCATTTGGAGCAAAAAGTTTTTGGGAATTTGATTCCACACAAGAATAACATTTTCAAAGCCTCGCAATCGTTGTAATCGAAACGATAGTAATTAAAAACTGAACTCTCGATGGGAACACCTATTTGTATCAGTCGTTTAGTCATAAATGAACAGTTGAAAAGCAAGGAATAGGTGAGAAGATTGCCACTAATGATCTTGGTGTTATTCGGAAGTTCATACTTGAAGGCAAATGTTTCGTTAAAATCAATTAAATGGGAAAAAGTCATCAAATAATCGAAACAAAACTTTGCGTCAGAAATGTTTTGATGACTATTCGGTAGTATTGTCTTCAATAAGACTAACCAACTCTTAATGTCAAAGAGACTATCAGTAGCTCTAAACCCCATTTCAATGGACAGTCGCATAGCATTTAAATTAAAATAATGAAGACATAAGTCAACCGGTGATACACTCGGACTTACACTTTGATCACATATTTCTCTGTAATAGCGTTTCAGAAGGTATTCTATTATGAGGTCGTTGTTGAGTCTGAGGGCAGTCTTCAACTCCTTATACTCTTTCACGTCTAGTGTCGCTCCATTTTCAATCAAAAGTACGATAATTGGGAAATAATCGGATTCTATGGCTTTGATTAGAGGTGTCGTTCCATTACATGCGATAACATTGACGTCCGCCCCATAAGACAGAAGAGTTTTAACGACATTCAAGTCTTTCGATAGAGACGACCATTCGATGGCAGCAAAGAGAGGTGTCTCTCCTTTTTGAGTCACTTCATTGATTTTAGCCCCACTTCTACACAATAAGTCAGTAATGGGTTGACTTCCTGTATGTGACGACAGGTATAACGGAGTCTTCAACTCAGGGGTGTATTTCACGTTCACATCAACTCCGGAGTTGATAAGCAGTTCCACCGCTTCCGTGAAATTCTTCTGAACCGCATAATAGATAACTGGAGGCATCTTTCGCTGCCCAACTCCTTGGTTAAAATTATGCCCTGATCCAATTAATTGCTTGAGCAACAACACGTCTCCTCTATCTATGGCCCGAAGAAATCGAATTTCATTCATATTTTAATTCAATTTATTATTAAATGATTTCTAAGTTATAAAAATCAGAAAACATTCAAATAATTTGATATCTATTCAAACAATTGAAATAATGATAGAATTTTAGGGAAATTCACAAAAAAATTATTCATTTATTTATATCGGAGGCAATCGTTTGGGAAGTCTTTCTATTTATAGAAATTCTTATTATATGACATATAAACGTATGAACAGAATCATAGATAGGGGTTGAGAGGGGAAGTCAACAGAAGATAGTTATGAGAAATTTTAATACAAATAAACATTTAAACTTGCATAATAACAATGACCTAGCTAATATTAGTTATCCACCAACTATTGATTGTTTCCAAAGTGAATCGCACTCATAGTGTTTGAGGTTATTTCCAAACATTTCTTCGGTTTCCAAATCATAATCGACTCTAAAGTAAGGTTTGATTACATTCTGTCCCTCATAATGAAAGGCCGACCACTCATTGTTTTTCGAGAGTTTCCTTTGAGTCAAACAAAACATAATAAATAAATAGTTTAACAAATATTCAACTTTTACTCACTTTTTGTGAACAAAGTTTGAAATAATTTTAATCATTTTCCTCGATATTTGTCTATCAATTTCATTGAAGGCTATCGACTGCTGGAAAGGGACTCCAAATACAGAATACAATTCAAATGAATGACAGCTTCCCATCCATTTTCCACACCAGACCTCTTCAAAAGTCTTCCAAAAAGAACTGGACTTTGAATACCCTTTATATGTCCAGAAATACTGATATACTTTCGAATTATTACTACTAAAGAGAAAATCACTGAATAGATGTGATTGACATCCAATATAATGGTCTCCAAGTGCTGTCCCTATCGTACGACTCAATAGATTTGAATCATTTCTTCGATTTTCAGGAATTGAATCGAAATAATGATTTGCAATACTTTCGGCTGAAAAGCAATAAAATCTATAAAATAAATAATACTTAGAAGAAAACTAACCATCGATTGCTTTATTGCTATTCGGTTTAATTCTTGCAATAAATTTCTTCAATTCATTCTTGGCTTCAATGAAAGCCATATTTTGGTCAGCCTTTGGTCCATATTTGTGAGTGTCCTCTAAGGCCAACATCCAGGAGCCCTCGTCATCAGTGTATCCGAAAAGAAGCGAAATATTTCTATTGATTGAAGTCTTAATCGATTGCTTGAGTTTGAAGTGATTGTCGAAAACAACGGGCGCTGAGACAACGAAAGGGTCGACAGAATATCTCTTGCAATCAGACATTTCTGGTAATCTATTTCTCTCGAGTTTTGTCAAACACTCCAACACTTCATTCGTAACAGAGTTCTGATCTTTAAGACAATCGACTTCTTTGGAATACTTAACCCAAAACTGTTTGACTGCCTCCGGTTCTGAAAGCCATTTGTGTTGAAGAGGGGAACCGCTCAGCATAACTGCGCTACTGAACAAACTGCTAGTGATTGGAGACAACATATGATGGCCTACAGACAGTGCTCCGGTCGACTGACCCAATAGAATGATTCGGTTTCTATCGCCACCGAAATGCTTAATGTTATGACTGACCCACTCCAGAGCCAACACCTGGTCATATATACCGACATTAGGCGAGACCTGTTCGGTGCCGGTATAGAGAAATCCATACAAATTGAGTCTATAGTTGAAAGTGACGACAACCACATCAGCCAAAGCGGACAAAACAATGCCGTTATAAGTGGACTCAGAGGCGGATCCAAACAGAAAGGCACCGGTATGTATGTGAAACACAACTGGCTTCAGATTAGAACCATTAATAGAAGGGCTCCAAATATTTAAGTAAAGACAGTCTTCACTGAAGTTATAGTTATTGAGTCTCAAGTGATTATCTTTTTGCAGACAAGGGTTTGGCCATCGATTGGCTTCGAATCTGTCTTTTGTCTGAATTGTCGGAACCGGTCTCTTGAATCTTAACAAATCAATTGGTGGTAAAGCGTAAGGAATGCCGAGAAAAACAGATACTTCTCTGTTCTGATACTCAGCTCTATTGCCGACAAAGAGACCGACAGAAGTGGACACAAGAACTTTGTTTTTATCATTTGTTTGATTAAAATTTGAAACTTTGATAACAAGTGAAAAATTTCTTAAATACAAATAAACTGAAAATAAGAGACAAATAGACAATAAAAATGAGATCAAAACTATTTTATGAAACATTTTAACTGATTTTTCAAATGTAGTGCCAAATAGTGTCTGAAATTTGTTTCAAATTTCAATAAAAATTTAACCGCAAAAGTGGTGAAGAAATTGATTTGTTTTATAAAAAAAACTAAATAATTAAAAAGACTTAAGACTTGAGAATTAAGAGACACCTCTGATCCTAACCTTAGATTTTTTCATTTGACAAAACATTTTACATTTTCTCCTAAACTGTGTAAACAATCTTAAGATCATTCATAGTTAGGGCTGACTGTTAACACGTGTTTTACATTCAATTTGTAAATAAAACAAAACAAATAAATGAGAGTTATGTCGAAATTACAAGAAGTTGGGATCAAACGAAAGCCTAATTTCGACAGCGAAGAGATCAAAGTATTGGTGGAGTCTTATAACCAGAGAAAACATATAATCAAAGTAAAGGTTTCCTCAAAATATTGTTATATTTCTTACAAATTGTTTGACATTTTTTCACTTACGACTGCTGTTATGTTGTCCTAAATATATGAGAATTATTTGAGATAATTGTTTGAGATTTTGTTTTGTGAAACAGTCGTTACTTAAAACACTTTTGTGAAACAACTTGAGATCAATAACAGTCCTAAAGTGGATCCTAACTGAGACCTCCTATCTTACGATTTGTCTCAAATATGACCATTTGGGACAAATCTTATCTAAGATTAGAATTGAGAAACCCAGAGCTGAACCACAAATTTAAAGCAATTTTTCATCCATTTGTCAATCAATTGATTGGCATTAAAAACATTGTGTTTTGTTTTATTCAAAATTAAAATTATTTTAATATATATTAATATATTCTCAACTTTTAGTAGTAGATAATAAATTGAGATAATGTATAAAGGAGCAAGGAAAAAGGCTGACAAAAACAGTCTATTATTTAAAGCCGTTGTCAACAGTAGCGCACAAAAAATGGTTCCTTTGAGCGTAATTTCTATGGACTTATTGTCACTAATTGGTTATCTTCGGTCAATTCTTTCAGAAGATATGACAAATCAATTCGCATTATCTCATCTCAACCGAAGGTAAGCCACCATTTACTACACTATCTGTTCGTTTAATTAAAAGTTCTTCAAATTATTTTAAGTGCTTTTGAAGAGCTCTTCCATCAGTCTATTGTCTTATATACTCAATTGATTGGTGTTTCACCCATTGAACCGCCGATTCCTATCGATTTCAACTCATTTCTTATTTACTTCGATCGTATCAATGATTTGGTCAAAAGTCTTCAAAAGATGTTATCCATTGACTCTCAAAACAAGGGGTGAGTCTTCATATTTGAATGGTTCCAAAGACTATCTCTTCTCTAATCACTTCAATTGTCAACTCATTAATATTTATATGAATTGTAGCCCTCATCAGGAAATCTATGACGCGATTAAAGCTTCGATAACTACATTCCTGTCCACCAATTCAAGTCGTCCGCCGACACCAAAAAGCAGTTCCGACGGCGGGTTCACTGAAGACTAAGAACTAAATTTGATATAAAATATGTTTTTTTATTGTAATAAATACTAATTATCTGTAAATTGTTTTATTACTAATTATGAGTTCAAAACTATTTTACAAACATTTAATTAATTTTTCAAATGTAATGCTAAACAGTGTCTGAATTTTCCTTTAAATTCAATGACAACTTAACCGCATAAGTGGTGATAAAAATCATGTTTTGACTCAAAAACTATTATAAATAGGAAACGAAATAATTAAAAAACATTTCAGAGATCTCTTCTTCCCCTTTGGAATATGAAGGACTGTTCCCCTAATACCAGACCATTCTCTTTGAGGGAATTCAAGAACGCGTTTATCTATAAAATTGTATAAAATTAATAAAAAAATTGTGATTTAAAAACAAAACAAACTTTCGATGATTTATCGGATTTGTATTCATCGCAAACGAAGACTTGAGTTATTCCGGACTCTAATGCTCTCATCGCCAGCACATGACCTAAAGCTAGGGCTGCGTTGACACTACTCGTGCTATTCATCAAATAAAACGATTAAAAGTGACTTCAAAAACATAATAACTAAAAGTAAGACCTCTTCAGCTGATGACCAATCGCTGATTCTTTAGTGGAAGCGGTGACTATAACTCTTCCCGAGTTGTGGACAACTTTTGCCATTAAATATTTGCCCGAAGACTCGAAAACAATTCTGAAACAAAAGCGTGAAATAAGATTAAGGTATGACTCGAGGAGAGGGATGACTCACTTATTCCAAAAGTTTCTTTCGGGTGAATCCAATTGAAAGCCAAGAGGTTTCTGTTCTAACAGTAATTGTTCCAAATTTCGTGGATTTCTGTTTGTCTGACGAGTCTTCACAACAGATTCGTTGCCTTCGATACTGATCTCACTCTCAGACACTTCCATATCTGATGGCAAACGAGTGATACGTTTATTACTGATTGTCGAAAGTCTGGCCACATATTGAGGGCCACAGAAGTGTCTCAGTTTGGAGAAAGTCATAAAACAATTGATTTTATTAAACATTTTTGTGATTTAAAGTTTGTTTACAAACACTGACATCAGTTTAAAGTGTGAGAAATCATTCAAAAACAATGTAATCGCAAATACGGAAAACTTATGCCCTCTCATCAAAACACATTCAAACTGTTCGTAAGCCACCAAACCTTCAATGTTTAGTATTACAGCATTTTTGAATTGATTTTGAAAATTACTGTTTACATTGAAAACACATGTGATTGCAATCGGATTAAAAAATAACAATAATATTGTTTTGATTTGAATCTAACCTCGGGCTAACCAAGTTGCATTAACTAATTCTTAGAAAAACAATTGGCATAAATGGCTGGCAATAGAATACATAGATTTGGAACTATTTTAACAAGGTAAGATTAACAATATATTAAGATTTTTATCAAATTTCTTAAAAATTTTTATTTGGTCTCAGAGTTGAAGGTCTGATCAAATCGGGCGCTATTTCTGAAGAAAGTGCTCCCATTTGGATGTCTGTCTATAAGGCATTCCCCCCTCATATTGAACCCAAATTGTTGCGTCCGATACCCGAACAGCACATCCGAGACATCGTTTATCCCGAAGACTATATCAGAGCGTAAGTCAACTCAATTGTGATCTAAATGTTATCTCTATTTGACATTCATTCTTATCGTCCGTTCAGTCGATTCTATGATACATTTGGATCAGTTGGAGTGATCGACAACTTAAACAGAGACCACAAAACAGTTTCGCAGAAGTTTATCGACCGTTACATCGAAACCGCGAAAACCAATCCCGACCTCAACGACGACCAACTGTTTGACAGAACAGCCGATATTTTAATGAAAGAAGGGGTTCGACTCCAGTCATCGACAGTCAAAAAGTCGGTAAAAACTGAAAGAAGTTACGAATCGACGAGAAGTAGGAAAAGGCCTTCAATTTCTGAAATCGCGTTATCAGACGATAAATAAATTCTTAATTTATTTTAAAATTTAGTTTTGATTTCACTTCAAATCAATAGTAAATAGAAATTTGTTTTTAATTTTCTTCAAATTCGTGCGAAAAACCATTTCTTAGGTTTCAATTAAAACCAAAACTAATTTAAATGCAAATCAATTCACTGATAAAAAAATGAATCAATTATTCAATAAAATAGTCAATACTTTTCTCTTTTTTCTTAGAAAAACTTTTTAAATATATTTATAATGTTTTGTGTTTTGATTAAAAAACAATTATTTTATGAATTAATGCCAAGTTTTCAATGAAAAAGTGTTTAAAAGTTTATTAAAAGAGAAAAAGAGTTTAAAACTTGCAAAAAGTCGATTGCAATCAAGAAATGCAATAATTTTGTGTTCATTAGATCCAAAAGACGATAATCTTTTGAGACGTTTTCAGAGACTTTTTGTTTCTTTATTTCTAAATTTCTCAATGATTTTAATGAATTTTGGTATAATATACGTGAATCACGTGATCGCTGTATATATTAGCACGTAATAGCTGTGGGCACAGGTAGGCAGAGCTGGTGTGAGTGCTTTGGATTGGCCTCTCCTCAAGTCATTTGGCCTCTCTTTGACTCTCCACTGATTGAGTCGATTCAGAGTTTGCTTCAACTGAGAGAACCACTCATTTAAACCAATAGTAATATAAGAGGATTAAAACAAAAGCTTAAAATCGATTTATTACTAAATTATTAGACAGTCTTTCGTCTAATTGTTTTATACTTTGGTTAATGTGTTTTCAATTCATCGATAATTCTTATGAGATATGACTTCTTCAGTCATATTGACGTTGACTTCAAACGACTCTTCAGACAATTTAGTTAACAACTATTCAATTGGTTTCCATCCGATTGTCATCAATGGAAAGAAGTGTCGCTTTAATGTCAACACAACTAATGAGACAATCATTTGGGAACAGGAATTGACCAACACTTATAACAATAGTAAGTCTCAAAACAATTGTTATTTTTTTGATTAAAATTTAATTTAATGATAAAATTGTATTTTGTTTTACATTTTTTTTCTTAGTTTTGTTTATCTAAGGCTTAGTTTTAGTTTTACATTTGGTTTCCGTGTTTTTCCACTAAATTATTAATTAGAAAAATGCGACCAAAAACTCGTTAAAACTCAATACAGAATTCATGAGAGGAACGAGTTTTTCATACATTTTATTATTTTATTTGATAATAAAAAAGACAAAAAATTTTAATTTCTATCATTTATATGATTTTTATACATTATTTTCTGTGCATTACTTTCGATAAGAGTTTTGCTATCGTTTTCCTATCGATTCGCTTAATTATATTCTTTGGCAAACATTTCGTTTTGAATTTGATTTCAAATGAAAATTCATTTTTTCAAATAATTTATTGATTTTTTCATTTCGACACAGAATTGGTATTAAATTTAGTATTTTCTGAAATTGAATTGAATGGGAAAATAATGACACAAATAATAATAATAAGTGACTATAATCTCAACATAAAGAAAGAGAAAATAAAATATAATTTTCATTTTTTTACTGCAATTTAAAACTTCTTTTTTATGTAATAATTCGTGAAAAGTGTTGTTTATTTTTACAAGAATATTATGAAATGAGTGGAAAAAATCATTTATCTCTGGATTTAATTCAAGCGAAAGTTTTTCTCAGAATTTTAATGAATTCTCTGAATATATCATACAATTAGCGAAAGGGAAAGCATTTTATATCTGGAATTGAGGACAACATTACCTAAACATTAAGAATAGATTTAGTGGTGAATGAGAGGAGAAAGTGAAGAAAAATATTGAAATCAGTGTTTATTTTTCATTTCTCTAACAAATTTCATTCTGTGCTTCGAAAGAAAGTTATGTAATACCTGTGCAGTCATTGAGTGAACGCCAGTGCAGTCAAAAGAAAGAGAATTTAATTAGGATTTTAATTGAGTAATAGATATATTATTGCCTTCAATGATGTGATTGTGATTTTGTAATAGAAATAAAACATAAAAAAATTGATTTAACACATGAATAGATTATTACATGAGTCACGAGTCAGTACGTGCTCTTATGCAACAACGCCAGGCCTTCCACCGCACAACACATACCTGTCTATTGTATTCTGTTTTCCTCTGAGAGATGAGTCCAACCATTTGAATAATATAGTGATTATTATTCACAAAAGTAGGCCATTGAAGGAAAGAGAGAGCCGGCAGTTAAAGTCGGTCTCTAAAGAATTCCTCAACAAATCTATGGATGCCTTTTGAGGTCAGAGAAAGTGATTGCGCCGACAGCAGTGGCCAAACACAACATCACTCCTCAGTTTATATTTCAATAACAAATAAATACTATATTTTTCTCGAAAAATGTTTCTCCACTTTACGAGAAATTAATGTTTTTGTTGTGTTTTCTCTTCTCTTTGTGTTTAAATGTGAAGGTCTTAGTCGTAAGTCAGTACACATGAGAAGGAAAATTGAGGCGAAAATCAAAATTATCCGGACACTAAAAAAATTGTTTTTGTCTTAGAGTCACACTTCGGTTCATATCTTTTAAATCTGAGAAAAGAGAAACAAATCAAATCTTGTTTTGAATTTTTAATAATTGGTTTTAAAGAATAAAATATTTTGGCGTCCGTTTCAGTTCTCAGTCAGTTCTCATGTCAGTCAAAATTCAGTCCACAGTTTATCAGATAATATAAGTTGGAAAACAATTTCGGTTCAATCAATATATTAAATTTTTAATTGATTCTCTCTCTCTCTCTCTCTCTCTCTCTCCCTTCCAATGCACACCCACATTGTCTCACCCCCTCTCTAATTAAACTATGAATTGAATTTCAATTGAATTATAAACAAATTATTAATAACACATTTGTTTGAACTTTTCATTGAATAACTTATTAGTAATTCTATTAACGATATCTAAGTTAACAATAGTTTATAAGAGATTTGTAAAACTTATTTGAAAAAATTTCATCAATCAAACTGACAATTAACTTGCAATTAGTATTTAATGATTGAATGGGAGAGTAGTTGCAGTTTTTCCCCTTTTAAGCTGAAAAGAAAAGTTGTTTTTCATATTATTAGTCAAATCAGTTATATTATTGTCTGTTTTCAATGTTGTTGTTATAGATATTTTAAAACTTGTCTGAAATCAATGCCACTATTTATAGGAAATATTTTTAGCAATAATTGGAAAAAGCATAAAAGAAAAATAACAATTATCCCCTTGCTAAATTGAATGATAACAAAAGAGTTTAGCCATCATTTAAATGAATAATCGACAGCCGATTAACATTGAGATCGAGTTTTTTGGTCACTAATTGCTGACCTTCGCAGCACTCGACACAAAAAATAAGAGAAAATTATTATTTATTAGTTATTTATAAATAAATACTTCTTTTATTTTTCTACTGAATTGTGAAAAATACAAATCATTTGTTAAGATCTTTGTGTTAATAAAGATTGAGAGTCGACTACAAAGGAAAGGCTCTGAGGTTTAAGTGTTAAAAGTGGACCATTCCTTGAATATTAATTGTGTGGTATGTGTGCTGTTCAATGAGATTCATTGACATTGCGATCGGAATATGTCAGAAGGTCTGAATAAAACATACAACAGGAGTGATTGCACAGCTATTTAGGAAGTGTTATTGAAATTAATATTTCGTTAATAAATTCATACAAATTATAGTCAGAAATAAATACTAAATTAATTGTAATTATTCTCTGAATTTCAATTGAATATCAAATGCAAACATTAGTAATAAGTAAACTAAAGCTTTACTTATTTTTTTAATTTGCATTAAAAACTACTATTGACTTACATTTAGTTTATTAGATTAGTTTTGAATACAATTACTCCGAAATATTAACCGATACTCCAATTTAATTAAATAAATAGGAAGTCTAATACTGTCCTAGTAAGCCTTACTGTCCAAGTAATAAACCTGTTTTCCAATGAAGAGCACATCTCAGGGTATTATTTGATTTGTGTTTTGTGCGAATCGATGCCAAACCGTTTGATAACTGGGTTTTAGTGGTATTAGTGGCCAACAACTGAATTAGTTACACTCGTTTTCTTACAATCTATTGGTACCGGAGCTTTTGGAACACCACAAGAATGTGTGTCTGTTGTGTTGAGTAACTGACTCGACTGACCTGACCCTCACTTCAATTTCTTCTGCACTCTTAGAGTCGTCTAATTTTTTCGATAATCATTTAAATAATGATTTCAAATGAGATATAAAATATTAACGACTATTAGAGACCTTATCTCTCATTAATATGACATTCAAATCGTTTAAAGAGGTTTTGCTTTGAGTTTAGGATTCATTCATTGCCTCACAATTAACAATGGATTGGAAGAAGTCTTTTAGTATTTCAAGTATTTTGTCATTCAGTTGAAAGTGAGTTCTCAGACCTGACGCCAAAAAATAGTCTCTTCTATAAAATTGATTCAATGGTCGAGTGATTCACAAAATTAGATATTTTTTCTCTTGATTTTGAGTTCATATGACTAATAATTACAGTCCAAACCGATAATAGACTTTTAATTGTGAGAAAAATTGTGTCAAAAAAAAATTTTTAAGGGAGAGGGAGAGTATAGCACAGTATAGCCATTAAATTATAGAAACAATTTTCAATCTATTTTAAGTTTATTAATATCATAAATCAAATTCAAATTACTCGTTGAAAAATGTTTACATAATAATTATGTTTCGTGAGTTTTGGCTATAATTTTGAGAAATCAATTCAATTGTTTTCGATCTGTTATTAATCGACTGAAAGTTTATTGACTGAAAATCAATGTATTCTCGATTTGTGGCAATTTTTTCCCGTAAATAATGAGACAATTGTACGACTGATTGAACGACCAGTTCGTCGACAATTGAAAAGTCTTATTATTGAGGTTTCGAAGAGAAATGTGTAAAAACTTATTCCATAAATCAGTGATCGAAGCCTTGGTTTCAAAGAAAATCTCTTTTGAAATACTTTCACAATTTGGCGACAATTATATGTTTGAGAAATACTTTGGGATTACTTAAGACTCAGTTTTTTCTAGTCATCCATTAGTCAGTCATCCAATGATGTGTTGCTTATCCTAATTAACTGTTTTTATTATCGATCGATATATTCGTTTATATTTCACGAAATATGATTTAATTTACAGTTTTGTAATTCAGATACCCTTTTCAAAAGTGGTTTAGATTATTGAGTGCTTTTTGGAGTTTGTGCTGAGTTGTGAAGGCACAGCACTTTTTATGATGTATTGGAGGTTTAGACCTGAATTGTTTTCGTTTCAAATGAGGTTTTGACAGATTTTTTTTCTCTCAATTATTCGACAAAACTATAGATACTTATCAATCAATTGAATTGAAAATTTAATTCATTTGAAAACAATTTTTTTTAAATGATCTGAATTTTTAATGAGTTTTGGCACAAATTAATTGAGAAATCGATACAAGAATTTTTTGGATTTGAATTTTGAAAAAAATATATTTCATATTCAGCTTTGAATAATGTTTCTACGAATTAAACCTTGAATTTCAAAACATTTTTATGTATTTTACAAAATCGGAAAACAATTTCTAAATATTTATTTACATAAGTCTTTTGAGTTTAAACTAAATATTATTTCCATTATTTGCTTCTTCTGTGAAAAGAGTCTTTGGTTTTAAACAAAAACATATTTTTTGATTCATTTCTCGAACACAAAAATAGCTTAAAATGAAATTTTAAAATAAATAATCAAAACTACATTCGAGGCTAACCTATGAATACAATAAACAAAAAATTTGTTTAAAAACTCATTTGTTTGGAGAGAGAACTCAATGATAACCGAATTGAGATACAAAAAAGAGTTATCCTTTCAATGAAATAGTTTTTTGAATTATTCCTTAAATTCAGAATTACCTTGAGCATTGGAGCCCAGTTTGCAAACGTGTTTTCTTCCAAAATTGAAACTCAATATCTATTTATTTATTTGAATATTTATTTTGATTAAAAATCTCATCAAAAAACTTCTTTTCATTTCATTCATTCAAAAAGAGTCAACAATTTTAACGCAATATTTATTTTACATTCAATTAATTTATTTAATGAATAATAAATAATAAGAAAAACAGACATTTATTGTAATGTTTTCAATGATTTGAGATTTTAAAGGAAATGTTTTCGAAAGAAGTGCTTAATTTGAATGCATTCATAATTCACAACCAATTAGTGATTATGTTATGAAATATTCAGACAATAGATCAATGATTGCACACAAATAGTGACAAAAAAAATCAATTAATGATACGATCGACTGATTTCCTGAACCTTCAACTCATTAACGCCTTTCCTTATCTAATCGATAGCCCGGACGACAATACCGTTATCGCAGGTAATCTCTGTCCGGACCTGTTTCTGCTCGAAACCCAATCCCAAGAAACTATTCTGCGATTGCATTATAAATGACGACCTGATCGATGACACAACTGACCACAGAGTTAACTTGGTCAAACTGTTCTATGCCACTCCCATCGGCAAATATGGCTGGAAAGTAGAGGCTCTTCATCTGCAAACAGAGAGCATCTGTTATACGGATAGCGCTCTTTTTAATTATGTCCGAAGGATTCGTAATATAATCAGCGGTCAGTCCATTCACTTTTTAAAGAGACAGTTGTTCTCCAAAATCGTTTCCAAAATCGTAATGTGTTTTTGTTTACAGCCTATAAACGACCGAAACGTTTATTGGTTTTCGTCAATCCTTTCGGCGGTAACCGAAAGGGACCCAAAATATATGAGAAGAGAGTTTATCCGGTCTTCAAATTGGCGGCCATTGAAGTCGATTGTATTATCACCGAAAGAGCAAATCACGCGAAAGACATAATTTTGGACCAAAAGTATCACATCGAGAGATATGATGGTGTGATAAGCGTTGGCGGCGACGGTATGTTCGCCGAAATACTTAATGGGATCATAATTAGGACACAAAGAGATTATGGGATCAATTGGTCGTCGGCTGACAGTCACCTGAAGAAACCGAAAATGGTTTTGGGGGTAATCCCCGCCGGCTCTACAGATGCCGTCGCTTACGGCACGACTGGAATCAACGATCCGATGACTTCAGCCGTTGTTATAGTTTTGGGCAAAAAACTTAATATCGATGTCTGTGCTGTCCATCACAGAGACGAAGACAAATTGATCCGGTATTCCACTTCATTCCTCGGTTACGGATATTTTGGCGACACTATTGCCGACAGTGAGACCAACCGATGGATGGGACCCAAGAGGTACGACTGGGCGGGCGTTAAAAAGTTTATCAGACATCGACTCTATTCCGGAGAAATAAAGCTCTGCATTGAACCGAGCGATGGCTCACCGAAGGAAAGCACGGTTTGCACCAATGGGTCAGTCATTTAGCAAAACATTTCACTCAATTTTCAATAATCAATGAGTCGTTTCTTATTTAACAGATGCGAGACCTGTGCCAAGGCTGCCACCAGAGCGAGGGATAAGCTCAACGAAGATGACTCTCCGGGTATTTATAAAATTTTTACAAATTATTCGAAGTTTTTAATGAATTTGTTTGATGTGAGGATAGCCTGCATTTCAATTCGGGGCAAATTCCTGGCCATAAACGCGGCGACAATGACCTGTCGGTGCCGTATGACTAAGAATGGAATCTCACCGAAAGCCCATTTGGGTAATGGATGTACAGATCTTATTTTGGTGTCGCAGTGCTCTCGACTCGATTATCTCAAATACCTGCTGAGGACAGCCCTCTCATCGAAAAGTCCGGTCAGTTTTGTAGGAATAGTTTAATCGCCAGAAAATGTTTGTCTTATTCTAACGAATGTCTTAAATGTTAGTTCGATCTCAACTTTGTTGACGTCTATCGGGTCCGTGAATTTGAGTTTAACCCAATCGTAGGACCGGATCAGATCAAAAACGCCAGCGTTTGGAACTGCGACGGGGAGGTCGTCGATGAGGCCGCCATTCACGTCAAAGTCCACTGTCAGCTCATCTCTCTGTTCGCGTCGGGCATCGAATCCAGAGAAATGTTGTAATAGTTTTTATATCGACTTTTTTTGGTCACATTTTTACTTCACTCCACTTTCAAATCCTTTCCCTTCTATTTGACAAAAAAGTCCAAAAAACATATCTTTTATCCGAATTTTTATTATTTTTTTTTCTTAAATTGTTTTGAATTTAATTTTAAATCTCATAAAATACTAACATTTCATACAAAGTATTGCTCAACAGTTATGACGAAAAACAAGAGAAACGTTACATATATTTGAGTTATAAAAACGATATTTAAAAATAAGAAAAACATTTAAATATTTGTTTGTCTCAAACGTTAGATATATTTTTAATAATTGTTTTTTATATTATAATAATTGTTATAATAAATGTTTTGCAGTCAATGAATGGCACAGAATATCGCACAGAATGTGTTTCGAACACAAAATTTATCGTCAAATAAATGGAAAAGAAATACAAAAATAGTATACAAATAGTGTATAATAAACGCTTAAATTGTAATTTAGGTCTAATCTATCGGAAACCCGCGGGAGGGTTGTCCGCAAAGGTCTTCCCATAGTTTGAAGGAAAGACAGCCATAAACTTATATCTCTCCCCCATATCCTTGAGAAGCATATCCACTCCGCTCTCGAGGTCTGCCTTCTGTTTGTCGTCCGCCTGAGCCATAAGTTGCTGTCAATTAATTATAGAGAGTTTAGTCTGAATTCAATCTTTTTTGTATCAAATCACTTACAGATAGTCTTAACTCAATTCCCAAACTCTTGAGGAAGTGTTCCTGAGTGACGGTCCCGAAAACAGTTGCCTTGTCTTTGATGTGTCGCTTCAAATACCCGAAGTCGACGTCTGCCGTTAGGTCTGCAGTTCCGGGCTCTTTGAGCGGATCCCAAATCTGGTGATCTCTGAAAGCTCTGAATGTGTCTCTATTTTTATGGTTGTCTTCATATCCGTAATCGCAAACCAGAAAACAGCCTTCAGTTCAGACAAACGCAGAATAATAAGGAAAAGAATAAAATAAATATTCATTTTAAGGAAATTTAATAAATAATTATTAATTAGTTTCGAAATAATCTTTAAATAGAGTCATAAAGACCTGGATTTTTATGACTAAATCGCGAAATCACTTCATCCACAACAAGGGCCGACTGCGGACACACCTCGTGATTGTCTGCTTTGAGGGTCGGGTCGAGGAATAGCTTAGAGGCCGGCGTTTCGTTCTTCGCTATAATATATCGCAATTCGTTGTTTGTGTCGCAATCGATGAGGACTTCACGCCATTGACCGGATGGCGATCTCTGCACACAATTACAATCAATTCAATTATATCTTAAGAATAACTTCGAATCGAAAGATATTTACCACAAACTTATGGATCGGAAGGGCGTCTAAGAACTCGTGAGCAATGATTGCCGTGAATCCAGATTTGACTGGCATTTGGTCCAGAGTTCGATACCAAGTGATGGGAAGTCCTGTTTTGGTCAGACCTTTGTGTCGACCGTCAAATGGGTTCTCATTTCGTTCGATAAGACTAACGGTTCCGCAAATATTCTGTTCTTGAATTTGAGTCAAATGTGGAGAGATTTCAATCAAATGCAAAGAAGTCACGTCTTTCGAGTGCGAGAACTGCGACAAAACCCTTCCGACGTCATCGGCCAGAGTTCCCCGTCCGGGACCCAACTCTACGACTCGAAGAGGTTTAGGACATCCGTATCGCTGCCACTCATTCAACAGCCAAACGGCGATTAACTGGAAAACAAGTCATTAGTCAAAAGTGGGTTCTGTCGGACACGAAACCTCTCCAAAGATCTGCGATATCTCAGGGGATGTCGTGAAGTGTCCCTTCGCTCCGAAGACGTCGTCCTTCATATAGAAGCCAGAGATGGGATGCGTTAATACCATTTTCATGTAATCGGCGACAGTCAGAGGACCCACAGCTTTGATCCGTTGGACCATTTCGTTGCGAAGAGAGAGCTCTTTCTGTTTGATGTCAGCGGCGCTCAAATTGTGACACTTTCGGGACATCATTGAACTCATTCCCCATATTGTCCTCAAAGGAAGCGACCGATTGGCCAATACTTTAAGTGTTTTGGTCACCGAACCCATCAATCGATTCGATGCTATCAATCCATTCATTGCCAACAAATGATTGTCTTCTAAACGTCTAAACAATTTGTTCCCAAATTATATGAAAATAAATGAAAGTATTTTCCGATTAATTAGTCTTTTAGTGAAACATAATAAAACATTTTTCACAATTCAATGCATTCGTTGAATGCCTTTCAAACACTTATCGGTAAATAACGTCTCAACAAAGAACTCCCGATTCGACAATAGAACCACTTTTATTAAAATCACAACTTATTAATTGTTTGAAAAAGTAATGAATCTTGCTCATATTAAACAACAGATCAAAATTACATTCAATTATATATTCAATGGATTGTATTCTCTGAGAGTTTATCATTTGTTTGAAACCCCTTTATCTTCAGTCGACGTAAGTTTCAGTCGATATCTGATGTAAACAACACTAAGTCTGACGTAATTGAGATCTAATCCAATGAGAGTCGAGTCGTACGTGACTTCAATCAGCAGATAATCAACTGAACCACAGATTTAAATGACAAACAGTTGTCGCCATCTGTCACTTGATTCGTATGAAACGTATTTATCTTTTTATTTTGCGAACAAAAGTTTTGTTACAAAACATAAGATTTTTAATCATTTGTCTTAACGACGACCAACTCTTTGAGAGAACAGCCGATATCCTAATGAAAGAAGGGGTACGACTCCAGTCATCGACAGTCAAAAAGTCGGTAAAAACTGAAAGCAGTTACGAATCGACGAGAAGTAGGAAAAGGCCTTCAATTTCTGAAATCGCGTTATCAGACGATAAATAAATTCTTAATTTATTTTAAAATTTAGTTTTGATTTCACTTCAAATCAATAGTAAATAGAAATTTGTTTTTAATTTTCTTCAAATTCGTGCGAAAAACCATTTCTTAGGTTTCAATTAAAACCAAAACTAATTTAAATGCAAATCAATTCACTGATAAAAAAAATGAATCAATTATTCAATAAAATAACAGTTTTTTTCTCAAAATATTTTCATTTATTAATCAAATGAATGATAATTTTTATTGCAATTTATTGAATGTATCGAAAAAGAATAGTAAACAAACTTTTATAGTAAATGAGATACAAATGAAACACTTTTTATATTTTAATTGAAAAAAAACACAAATTTAAATGACTTTAAATGATATTAAATGAAAAGTTTTGTAATTTTTAAGCCTTCTTAAGGTTGTCAGTGAATACCAAACGCTTTTGATAGTAAGCAATCACTTCTTGAGGCCATCTTAGGTTGGATTCCGAGCTCTTCATTAATGAACATTCGTTTGGACGACCCCTCCATTTGATCAGATGAAAGAGATTTCCCTCCATTAGTGTCACTCCAAGTATTCTCTCGAAGCGGTCACTCTTTGTGTCACTCTTTGTGTCACTCTTTGTGTCACTCTTTGGGCCACTCTTTCGGTCATCGGTTGACTTCTTTTGAGACTCTTTGGATTTGTTGTCCTTTTGTGGACTCTTTTTGACGACTCTCTTCTTTGAGGACATCTTTGGTTTGGTTCTGAAAAATAAAAAATTGAATTAAAGTCAAATCAAATTAAAACAAATAACAAACGGGTAATAACTCCTCGGTTTGACCACAATATCAGTCCAACAGAGATCCGGTCGTCGCCCGAGTCTTCTGATGTCACTGAGAGTCAGATATTTCTTCTTCTTTGGCCTGACTTTGACCTCCAATTTTTTTAAGTGACCTCTCAGTTGACCCTTAATCAGACTTTTGTGACCCTTAGTAAACATATTTTCAAACAAAACAATAAATGCTTTGATTTATTGAATGTTATATCAATTAATGTAATTAATTACAAACTTTTGGTCTGTTGTCAACTGTTGTCTTAGATGTGGTCTTAAAAGATGACCCAATGGTTAGTCACATGTCATACCTTATATTTTGCGCTCAATTTTCAATACATTTTCAATAATTGAATAACAGATGGCGTCGAGTGTTGAAACTCTTTCATAAACTTTTTTGATCAAAATCTAAATGATCTTGTTCTAATTGTTCTAATTGTTCTAATTGTTCTAATTGATCTTCAACCAACATTTAAGCTCTTCCTCGACCAGACACTCAAAGCATACAATCACGAGGTGTGTCTGCAATCGTCTCTTGTCATGGATGAAGTGATTTCGTGATTTAGTCACAAAAATTTAGGTCTTTATGACTCTATTTAAAGATTAATTCGAAACTAATTAATAATTATTTATTAAATTTCCTTAAAATAAATATTTAATTAATATTTTTTCCATATTTTTCGACAAAACTCAGCGTTTGTCTGAAATGAAGACTGTTTTCTGGTTTGCGATTACGGATACGGAGACAAACATTAAAATAGAGATACATTTAGAGCTTTCAGAGATCACCAGATTTGGGATCCGCTCAAAGAGCCCGGAACTGCAGACCTGACCGCAGACGTCGACTTCAGGTATTTGAGATAATTAAGTGGAGAGCACTTCGACACTAAAATAAGATCTGTTCAGTCATTACCCAAATGGGCTTTCGGTGAGATTCCATTGTTAGTCATTCGGCACCGATAGGTCATTAAAGCCGCGTTTAAGGTCAGGAATTTGCCCCGAATTGAAATTACAGTCTATCCTCACATCAAACAAATTCATTAAAAACTGAATACATAAGTCAAACGACTCTTTTACATAATATAGTAATAAAGTTAAGACCTTTTGTCAGACATACAGACGTTTTTAATATTTAATATTCAATTCACACGTTTTGCAGATAATAGTTATTTGTCTGAAGAAGTCTTCCAGAAGTTGTGGAGAAAACTGTTATTCAGAAATTGATTTTATGTGATTTGGTAAACGTTATGCCAATCAAACAGACATTAGAGGGGGAGACCCATCGGTGACCACCAAAGATGTACTCCAATAGACAACCAAAAGCACAGGTGAGAGAGAGAGAGAGAGAGAGAGAGAGAGAGAGAGAGAGAGAGACCACATCTTATCTTATCTTTTGCTGAGTTTATGCGTCATTTGAATGAAGAGTTTTTCAATTAAGCGTTCAGTTAATCATTAATCGTTGTCACGAACTCTGAGTTAACGCTATTTCTAATAAACCATTTGTGATATTATTATCTCAGATATCAATGTTATCAGCGATTTATTACATAATACAAAATAATTTAATATTTCAGATAATGTTCTTCTTCTTTGATTCGTATCTTAATTGATTTGAGAACTTCTTCTTCTTCTTGTAGTTCATGTTCTAGCATGTAGTTGTAGCATGTTCATTAAATGATGGTCTACATGAGCAAGCTCATTCACACTTCACACGTGAGAATTTAGTCCCGATTTGATTAATGAATTCTAAACAGAATTTTGATTTTATCTGAAAATGTTTGCCTCGATTTTAAACAGAATTTTCTAATAACAAAATAAAACTCGAGACTAGTCTTTGAAAAGTTCTTGGAGTAGTGTGGGGTCAGTTATCTGCTCGCTAATAGACAACTTGCACATCTTTGTTTGATTACATGATTGACTGACATTTATTATTCAATTAAATTCAAAATTGATTTCAATTTTTCAAAACCCATTTAATTTGAAACATATTTTGCAAAAATATTTTCTTTGTTTTCAATTTGAATTAATTTGAAGTTTATTTTCGATGTTTGCCTTCAATTATAGCAAACAAATTATGGAAAACCACTTAATTCTTGACCTAATTATCACTTATGGTTAGCAAATGTTTTCTAAGATTCTTATCTGTGGTACGAAAGGTAGAGAAAAAAATCTGAGATATTATCAAAAATATAATTATATTTAATTGAATCGATTGTATATCACTTTTATGACAGCTTTTATCAGAAGCTATCAAAACGTTTCTTAAAAAACTGGAAAATTGTTTTTATTTATGACCAGAGATAGAGAGGCGAACAAGTCTTACATAAAATGCCAGTTCCTGTCAAATGGGATGAGCACTGAATTTGAAAGTCCAAATGAAAATACAATAGACTTCAAAATGAAATGATAATAGCCTTAAAAGATCGGAATAAATAAGCGATTTATAGATTGAATTATTGTTATTATTGTAGATTCTATGAATATCTATGAAAATCCATGTGAGATGTACTCCGGGCTCTTTTCTCAGAGTTATTTTGATGTCAAAACCATAGCCAACATGACATCCGTTGCCTTTTCTTTTGTTTCTAATGGTATTCCTGTCTGTAATCGTATAGAATAACAAACTATTATTTGTTGTGTTGTTCCCCCAAACGGGTGTTTATAGTGTTAAATATCGACAGTTTAAGGGCTCGGGTTATAAAAGGTTAGCAAATGATATACTGTTCGTCGAAGTGTAGGGACACCAGACCTGAACAATAGGCTAATGTCGCTACAGATTGTCCAGATGTCAGCTATCATTGAATTATATAAGGGTTTGCACTCAGCGGGCGATCCTTTACCTCAAATCTTAGGCCCTATCATCACATATATAATGGACTATTGGAGTAGTGCTTCGACCAGAGCTCAGTACTCTTGATCTTTCCATCGAATCCGATTGAGAGACAAACGCTTTACTGAATACCATCTCTGATGACAACTAGTAGTCCATTGGTATTGCAGTTCAGGACTTGTCATACGTTTGAGTTATTGACAGCACTTACTCTCAGATAATGGGATTGGGTTTCGCCGGAGTGTCGCTTACTTACGGGTCATTCAGTTACTACTCATATTAAAAACTTTACTAATATTTTGAGAGACACTTATTCTCTTCAAACCAGCATAACTAATGAGAGGAGCAGGGTAAATTAATAAATCAAGCTAGCTCATCATAAGGCTACAATTATCCAATGGCTGAGAAACGAGAAGTTCACCAAAAAAATCGCTATTAATTTTGAATTAAGGGAATGACTCTTATTATGAGTTGAATTGCATTATTGTTTTCATTACTCATTTTATTTTCTGGGAAACAGTTTTTTTTTCTAAGGATTTACATAATAACTGGTAATCAAATCAATTAAACGAATTTCAGACAATTAGCTCTTCTTTTGGTACTTTTGGTACTTAAATATCTGAGTCAATGAATGGATGGTTGGCTCTGAAAATGAAAAGCCTTTTGCTTTACAAATAATGATATGTATTAACGCTTTGATGAAGTCGTAGCCACCGGTCCCTTTCAAGGCCTCTGGAATGACACACATCCCAGACATGACACGCCGTCCGATCACTGTTTTCTATGAAAGACCCGAAGAATAGTTTTGTCAGAAAAATGAAGAAATTGTTTGAATGAATGAAAATAAATTAAAACCAATCGATATTCGGGTCTATTCTTCTATTCTATACCTCACATATTGAATACCTGAGCCTTTCAGTTGACTATTTACTCAAATGAATGGGTCTTTTCATCCGATTTGTTGGATTAAGTCAACCGTTAACCAGAAATTAAGTACAAAAAAAGTTGGAAAATGTTTTGCCGTTCATCAAAAAAAATTTCTTAATTGCAAAAGAAATGACATAATTGTTTGAAAGGTATTCCGGGAATCGAAACCCAATTTAGTTGTGTTTTGAGTGTTAAGAGTGTTTGAGAAGTGAAATATTTAGTGGCAATAAAAGTGTGGAAATCAATGCAATGAATGGCAAAAATAGGCGAATCGTGTGATTAGCGGACAAGTGATAATTGAGGACATGGCTCATGGCTGTCAGCCCAGAGAGAAGCTGACCAAATGATTTGCTGCTTTGGTTGGAGAGTGAACACCACTGCCTGTGGTCGCAGACTACGGGTCGTGACTCTGCCCCAGAGCTGATGGCAGTGTCTTTGTCTACTGTGCCTCTTCACTGGTCCCTGCACAGAGTATCTAGTACAGTTGAAATGGCACAGCCACTTTTGAGTTGAGAATGTTGCTGAGGCGCTGGGCTTGCATTGTACTGATTGTGCTGTCCCTTTGGCTTTACCTGTTTTTCGGTGAGCTTTTGTTGCGGTATTAGAATAGCATATCAGAGCTGTTGTGCTGTTCACCAGTTATTCAGTTATTCTTTATTTTGGAAAACTATCCGCTATTAGTGAGAACTACACAAAAACATTTGTGAGACGAGTATTACTTTTGTTCGTTTGTCAGGAAAGTCGTTGAAAAGATTGCAAACACACACAATATGTGAGAGAATTGTTAACACAGAGAGAGAACTAAAGAGGAAAGAGAGGGATCAGCCGTCAGTACAGTCAAACACATTTAAAGACCCGAATAAATGCAATGAATATATTGGAAGACATTCTCCAAACAATTTTAAGTATTCGTTTCACAATTGGCCGATACTCTACACTACACTCAATATTATATCTCAATCTTTGTTTGTCTCAATCCGGATCACACAATGCTCAATGCCCTTGCTCAAATATAGACACACAAACTCATAGGAGGGGTAGGGGGTAGACATTATTGGTCTTAATTTCTTCTATATTTGTTGGAATAATAGCAATAAATAACAATTTACTTCAATTTGATTATGTTTTCAACTGACATAACATTGTTTGCAACTATAATTTCAAAGCCATTTGTTCGGACGCTTTCACACAATTTCTTCAGACATAATGTGTTTGCGTTTGGCTTAAGATACAAATCAACGCTCTCTTCACGAGTCTTAACGAATGCCAACACTTTTACGATATAATAAAAATTGTTTTTAAGACATTCTCTCTCTCTCTCTCTCTCTCTCTCTCTCTCCCTCTCTCTCTCTCTCTCCACACTTTATTGAACACCAATTCTAATCTCTGGACAATTGAAAGACAAGAACATTCTGTTTTGCTTTTCTATAATTTCTATCAATAATTATATACAGAGATTATAAAACAATTGCATTCATCAGACGATTGCAATAAAATTGAAATTAGATTTCAAACAAATCAAAAACAATAACTCAAATCTTTGGATCAATTGATTGATTGGTATTTTCCTCTGTTTTTAATATCAGATCAAATTTGATGTCCGATTGGTTTTTACGAGAAAATCATTTAACAAATAATTCATTTCATTGAAAATCATATTTCTTTAATACCTCTAATCTTTGACATCAAATATCGATCAAAACATTTGATTATAAATTATTGGCCAAACATTTTTCGATTACTTATAATTATATAGTCAACTAAATAAACCTAGGTACTCTATCTCTAACTTAGTTTACCACTTAAAGGGCACACACACACACACAAACACTCACAGAAACCAAGCTTGCTCCAATATCATAATTACTGGCTCAAAAACAATCTCTTCCCTAATAAATCACTTTTTGACCGATAATTATCTCTAAACTATTTAAGTTATTTTTAGTGCAAAAAAAAGTGACAAAATTATTATTTTGTTCCCAAAAAACAATTAAAAATAATTATAAAGAATAGCAAAAAATTTTGGGCTTTTCTGGAGAAGAGAAAAACAAAAAGAGAAAAAGACTTCGAATTTCTTTTTGATTTGAATTGAGGGCTGTTTTGAATTATTACATGAATTACATTACATTATGAATCACATTAGAGTGAGAGAGAGAGGGAGAGAGAGAGGTGCAGATTCGAGGTCACGGGTGGTCCGACTAATAACACAGACTCACGCTGATGGCACTCATGGCACAGGGGCTTTCTGATGCATATTTCAAGTGGAGCTCACGCTGTTTAGGACATACTACTCGCTTGGCTCACAAACTCAATGCCAGAGCGAGAAAACCAGAATATATGCTGTTTTTGCTGAAAACACTCCACACATTCTCAACAATTCTTATGTTAAGACCACTTATTATAGATATGTTCGACACTATTATAGCCTCTAATCCGAGAAACTGAAAGTAAAGCAAACGTTTCACTCATATATTCAAAAGGTATTTCTGATACAACATTATTAAAGTCAGTCAAACAAGAGTCGATCCCTTCTGACCACTGATTTCCAGTTCAGGGTTTTATGGCAATCATCGAAATTCTCTATTGATTTACAATATATTTGGACTTTCGATAAAGTAATTCGATAGACAATTATGACTCTCCTGTGAATTTTCATTAGGGATAGGGTTAGGGAACTTACAATAAAACCATTTTCTAATTAAGCGAAGGTTTGCACCGAAATACTCGAAGTGATAGATAGTTTCAACAGTCATATCAGGTGCCCATTCCTCTGCATTCTTCAGATATAACTCAATAAATTTTACACTGAATTTAAAAATGTATTTCATTTATGGCTTTTGTTTCTGTATAAGAGACCATCTCTCGCACTGCACTCTCTTCACTTGTGTTACTATAACCCTCTCACTTTTTCCCTAAACCCTCTCCTGATTAATCTGAGTCTAGAATAACTGAAATTTGATTATTTTAATGAAATCAAAATGTTTTATGAAAATAGAGACGAAAAATATGCAGAAAAATAATAATAAAAACATTTTCGCCTCTAAACGAGTCTATCATTAAATAAATACATTTTGATGTTTATTATGTCTATTCTATAACTTAATTAAAATATAGACTTTATTTTGGAAAACAAGACTAAAAAAAGAGAAACGAAACGGTGTTTCAAAGTCAACAACAGAGAGAAAATTCATTACTCGAGGAACAGAACAGAGCTATTCTGTGCCACTCAAGAGATAGAGAGAAAACACACGTAAACTAATCGAATGAATAGTCAGTGTCTGAGATAGTAATTGAGAGGAACACTGAGAGGAGGAACATCCTATTTCAAGATGATATTCCGTGCCAATGGTTTTTCTTTATGTTGCCTTGCTCAGGCTTTCAGAGTTCAAGCCTCGCATTTGTTTCATTTTATGCTGAATTTAGGTGTAATTTTGATTATAAAAGTTTTTCATTTTTACAGCTACGGGTGTAATAATTATATCATAGGAATAAAGGAATAGCACACAGAATATATGCTGTGCGCGAGCCTTAAAGCGAAATAGCATTTTTGTTGAACGGCATGTGTGGTCTACTGGAAGGCCAACACAACGCGATCTACACTCACACAACTGGCGCAACACTACTCCTATCGTTTGTGCGGATCCCTGGCTCTTCTGGATCTGTTCTGGGCGAAGGTGGCGCACTGGCAACGCGTGCGCTACACCGTTCTCCTCTGCGATCAGGTCCTGTCTCTGACTCCGACCAGTGCTCTCTCGACTATATGTCGTTAGAACATAGAGTGGAGTACCTCTCAGAAGCATCGACTCATATATACCGACGCTCTTCGGGTTTATCCAAAGAAGTCCACAGAAATTGTTTTCAATTATTATTTAATTTTTTTGTTTTGCAACTCATGGAAGACAACCACAAGTCTGTAGGAGAGAGTGTTGCAGACCTGTGCGATACAGTGTTGTAATAACTTAATCATTGTGTGTATTATTCTTGTGCTATACTCCAACCTACTTTTCCAACGATTCTGATGGCAGTCACCCGTCAACTGTTGATCTTTTTCATAAACCTGGTCATTGTGAGGCCTCAATCAATGGCCAATTGGATGTAAGTCTAATATATTTTTCCGACTTTTAACGAACTTTTAATAGTCTGCTATTATGGCAATACAACCCTGCTAAATCGTCGAAAATTCAAAGTTGCATGTTCACTTATGTTCATTACTGTCAGTGACTACTGGATGTGCAAATTGTCTCTTATCTCGTGAGAAAATATTCTTATAATTCATCAAAACTTTTTTCGTCATTAAATCAATGGGTGAAACGAAAGACCAGTTTTTTATTTATTTATTTTGAGTCACATAACAAAAATTGAATATCATTTCGAGTTTTATTACTTTTTTGGCTCTTTTTTATTCTATTTTAGAAAAAATATATCATATTTTTAGTTTGAGATTAAAGACATATTTCAAATAGTTTTCCCAATAGTTAACAGAATCCATAATTTAATGGATATTTTTCTATTTTAATTGACTTTAAATCAGTCGTCAAAAGAAAATATTCCTAATTTCTCGTCTCATCTCTGATTTGGATCTCTTCCCCCCATTTAAGAGACGTTTATATTCTTGCGATGAAAATGAATTAATTATAATTAGTTTTTTTTCGAGAGTTTAAAAAAAATTAATCTCAAAAATTCTTTATATAATTATATAACAAATGATATGAAAAATTTGTTTCATTCGCCAAATGATGTAATTTATATGTTATTCACAGAAAATATATCCTTATCTTTATTATAGCGAAAACTTGATTCTTGATTAAAAGTCTCAATGAGAGACTGAACTGACATTTTCATCAATTTTTTTCTCAGCTCTGCTTTTAATAATCAAAAATATAATTTGATTTGAATTCAAGAGAAAAATGTTTGAAAAAAAGTATTTTTCATTTTGACTGAACATAAGTCGTTCTGAATTGGCGTTTGATTAAAACCAAGAATATTAATAAAAATTCTCGAATATTTTTAATTGATTTTGTTCTGTTATCAATTAAGTGCCAGGACTATTTTTCTTTTTAATTCAATAGAGAAAAGCAAAAATTTATCAAGACAATTTCAAACATAAATTACCACGAATTAGTCATTTAAATTTGAAAATTATTCACAAAACTATTAATTAAAATATCGTCTAAATTACCCGATAGTGAGTAAGGCAAAAGTCGTAAATTTAAATGGAGCAAACGATAAAGCGATTTCAGGAAAACGAATCACCCAGATTATTAATGATATCATATAATTATAATGTGAATTGCGACAAACACATCTTGTCACTCTTCCTATGAAGTAATAGCTAATTTCAAATTGCACAATCAATGCCAGTACTGATATTTATTTATCCAAGTTGATTTTCACTATCATTACGCCCTGTCTTTATGACTAATTTGCTTACATTTAAAACAAAAACTCGAACCAAATCTCAGAAGAAACTAAAAGTCTAGTCTTTGAGTCAATTCTCGTCAGTCATCGCATATGGAGTGCGAGATATCCGTCAGCGATGGCTCTAATACTCTGTGCCATCAAAAGGCACTCTATATTTGTATAAATAATATCAAATCGATTTTCAAATTAAATTTTATTTTAAAAGTATTTCTTTTCTCAAACATTTGTTAAAACAAAATTTCAGTTTCCGAGAGAAACGCGAACTCAAACAAAATTGTTAAAACTTTTTTCAGTTTTCAAAAATATTTATCGATTGAGTCATAAAAAAAAGTTTAGACTTTTCTGTGAATAGGGATGAGGTCTGAGTCTTAACAATAAAATAAATATTTTTGTTTGCAATCAAATTAAGACATAAAAATATATAAAACCCAACGAAAACGGTCGAGAATTTGTGAAAAAGTCTTTCTTTTCTAAATTCAAGAGATTTGTATTTTAGGAGAGAAAGAGACAGAAAATGTTAAAATCTTTTATCTTTACTGCTCTGTTGGAAACGAGTTTCTCAGAGCACAGCATAGCACAGGACAGGCAATCGACAGGAGAGGAGAGAGAGAAAAAAGAATAATAAAATAAAATCATTATAAGTTTGGAGTAATATTATATTGAAGTCAAACAAATTGCTATTCATTTTATGTTAGTTTGAGTGAGAAATACATTGGGAGAGGGAGGGAGGGAGGGAGGGAGAGAGAGAGAGAGAGAGAGAGAGAGAGAGAGAGAGAGAGAGCTAATAGCAATCCCAGGTATAAAGTGAGTATCCCTTTAAGATACTGACAGGCAAGTTTGCTTAACTTGATAAAACTTATCATGTTTTTTAAGATGGTGAAAAATAGGAATTTATAAGTTTCATTTATAGATGCACCTGTTGAATTTAGTTCAATTAAGAAACAATTTAATCCATTAATATACAAATTGTAAACCCTTTGCTCGCCATTTCATACCTGTCTTCTTGAAAATTGAGTCTAACCCATGAAAACATAAGTTACTCTTTCAAAGTGGCCGTCACTACCTTTATATAGTGTTATAACTTATAGTGTTAGTTCACTTTTTTTAACAGCACACACACACACACACACACATACACACACACACAACCACCACAACTAATGCCAATTGCTTTTCGCCATTGGAAGTGAGAGAGTAATGGTTGAGCAAAGCCGAGCCAAAGGTGAAATTTGTGAAATATTTTTTCATAAAAGACCATTTTTGGGGCCTCACATGTGAGCCCTGATTGACTGCTTTGAATTCAAACGTTGACTAAACAATAGACTGAATCTATTCATTGATATCCTGACAGTAATTTGTTTATTAGTGTGAAGTGGGAGTAAACATATCTCTAAGATTTGATTTAAGAAAGCAATTCACTAAACTTTTAGACTATTATCTAGTGATGTGCACAACCATCACAACCATTGCCATTCATTTATGAATTGACCGAAAAATGGCACTTATTTTCTAATACATGTGATAACAATTGGTAACAGTGACTAAAAAGTGACTCTTTTTCTGTTATAACATTTACTGAGAAATAGATGCCGACCCCCGATAAATAAAAAACACCATTAGAAAGGAGGAGAGACCGGCACTCGAGAGTGAGAGCCCAGTCAGTGGAGAGGGAGAGAGAGTGGAAAGAGTGGAAAGAGTCGCGTATTTTTGTTTTGTTTTATTATTTCTATTTTTCACTCCGAGAATAAGTTATTAGCCTTCGGGCGGTTTTCCACAGCACAGCACTAAAGCGTCCAATCTCTCAGTGTTTTAGTTTTTTTTTGTGGAGAGAGAGAGAGAGAGAGAGAGAGAGAGAGAGAATGTTTTAAATGTTTGAGAGTAAAAATGAGTGGTTTGATAGAAGGGAAAAGTCAGTCGACACACATTCATAATAATGTAAGTTTTTTTCTTAACTCACCTCTATTTGAGTCTCATTTACTTCAAATATTTATTTGGTTTGAGACCCAAATCGATTTGAAAGGTATGCGATCGAAGAATGAAGAATAAGACCACAAAAACTCTATCCCCACAAAAATTCTCTGTTTTAGTCCGTTTGAAGAAAAAAGTTTTGAATTATTTTTTATTTATTTCTTTTGAGTTGAGCTCTGCTTCTGTCGAAAGTAGTTTTTAGTTCAAAATAAAAATTTTCAGATAAATTATTTTATAAATTCTTTCTTTACGTTGATTTCAAGTTTTTTCTTCTTATTCCGTTCAGTTCTCTCTCTCTCTCTCTCTCTCTCTCTCTCTCTCGTCTTGTGTCACGACTTCTTGAAATGTTGTACAGAGTTTGTGAGCTCTAAGAAAATTATTAGCTTTAAAATTGAAAGAAATACTGATTTTTCTTCTCTTAATATTCTGTTTTTCCACTTTCAATGGCATTTCTTTTTTGACTCCACTATAAGAGAAAAAACACTTATTTTTGGCGAAAGTTTTATTAAATTTTCTTCAGACTCTTAACGCCTCCAATAAGTAAACACTGATATTATAGCACAGAATAATCTTTTATTGTGTGTGACTTTCGGCTTCACTTTTCGACGGAACTCTAATATCATAATAAACTGCGAAAACTGTTATTAAATTTGGAAAAAACGAAATTCAGATATTTTTTTCTCTTCACTACAAAAACATTTGGTGTTATTTTCTATCAAATGTGTGCATTAGTAGTATATTATATGTCCTGAAACTTAAATTGAATTTAATCAAGGCAAAAAATTGCTGTTACTATAATCAAACAATCTAGAACAAATCTAATTCTAATGATTTACGTATGTATTGCACAGGTATTTAGGAATGGTAGGCGTAAACCTTCCTCGAACTCCGGTTCAACGCAACAATTTCTATGCAACAAATTATGCCAACAATTATTTGTCTGAAGACCCGACGCGACACCAACTCATTCATAATAGCCTTCAGTCCAGTTCTCCAGACTTTGAGAGACATATAGGACACGCCATTGCGTCCAATGCCGGCGCGTCCAACACTTTCTCGTCGTACCCGTCGGTCGAGACCTTCACTCATTCGAATTCAGTGGAACAGGAGTCGAGTTGCGCTAAAATGCCGGGACTGGTGTCCAAACAGTTGCAGGTCTGTGAGGGTCACCCAAACGCAATGTACGCCGTGAGTGAGGGCGCAAAGAGGGCTATAAACGAGTGTCAGAAACAGTTTAAGAATGAGCGCTGGAATTGTACGACAGAAGGGGACAAATCAGTCTTTGGTCATACACTCCAAAGAGGTTTGCAATTTATTTACCGTTCATTGCGTTCATTCATAGATTTTTGTGAGGAATTCCTTTTATCTAATGAAAAATATTTGTTATTTCAATGGATGGGGAACAGGAAGTAGGGAAACAGCGTTTGTTTACGCGATAACCAGTGCCGGTGTGGTTCACGCCATATCCCAGGCCTGTTCCGCAGGCAATCTGACCGAATGTTCGTGCGATTTGTCACCTGCCGGCCACACAAATCCAGAGGGATGGAAGTGGGGAGGGTGCTCTGACAACATTAGATACGGCATGCAATTCGCCAAAACTTTTGTGGACGCGCCCGAGAGAGCGGCCAGAAAACAGAACCGAGACATTAGGGCTATGATGAACCTCCACAACAATCACGCCGGACGACTGGTAAGCCCTTTCCTCTAAATACTTTTTGAGTGTCGCACAGCATAACACTCACAACACATAACAACACAATATTTATCTTTCAATACTCTCTTTGAAAGACATCAACAAATTCTTGTGAAACACAAAACAATTTTTTCAGTCATTAGTCAATTGAATCGAAAAAATGTTTAAAAATATCCAAACATTTGATTATCGATTACTTTCAAGAACTGAAAGAAACAAATATTTTGTGTAAAAAGACTTTCGATGTAATCGTTAGCGAAGAAAACGAGAGGAATATTCATAACATTTCTGTCGATCAGAGGAACAGATAGTCGAGTGTTTAGAAGTGCGGAGTCAGAGATGAGATGCCATTTAAGTGCCTTTAGATAACAATTTTGGGTCTCATAGACGTGAGTCAACTGCAAAAGTGGCTGCAATTTAATCGTTTAACTAATCAATTGATCGGTTGATTAAATAATAGCCATAAATATGAGGTATTCTGTCGCGGGAGTCGACGTCAATCACTCTTAAGCCTAATTGTCTTTTTCTTCAGTTTCTCATATGTCTTATGATTTGTTGATTTTGGTCACAGATTTTTCTATGTCTTTAGGCTCTCAGAGTGTATCTCAAAAGAAAGACTTCAACAGAAAAAATAAATAAATTGTCAGACAATTCAGGAATTTTGTTGTCTTTTCAGACCTAAAAGGAAAAAAATGAATTTCGCTGTCATTCCAAACAAATTCAATTCAATTCTCAGATGAATTGTAACTTTGATTTAGACGTGATATGAATAATTGTGTGATTTATATATATCTTACATATATATATAGATCTATATATCTATAAGCGCCTTATATGACGTTCAATTTGATGTAGAAGTTGTCTGATGGGATGGGAATCGCTTTCTTGATGTGAAAGTTATTTTTTGCCCAAAAAATAATTGGGAAAAAACTTTTGAAAGATTTTTCTTTTTCTTGTTTTCTTCGCTGTGTATTCGGATCTCAATTCAAGATTTATGGCTTAAAAACTAATATATAATCATTCGCTTAAAGCTATTGTAGAAAAATAATTGCAGTAATGGGTGTCTCAATCGACTCAAAACCTGTGCCAAAACGAAGAAGAAAATAGTTTTTGATTTGATTTTCTCTTTGATTACTTCATTATAAATATATTTCTGCTGTAAATAAGCAAAAGAGAGGCTTAGGCTCAAAAATTCTCAGAGAGGGAGAGAAAGAGAGACAACTTTTTAAATAGTCTGATATTATTTTAATTAACTTCGAATTCATTAAAACAATTTGAAAAAAACTGTTTTAATTAACTCCAGTTATGAATTCCAGTTCTAATTGAAAGGTATTTCTCTCTTTTTTAGTCAAATATTTATCTTTTTTTGTTGTCATTCTTCTCAACGACTTTTTCCTTTGGCGTCAATTATATCCTGATTTCGATGAAGAAAACTATGAATTATTTATAGAAAATCGGATTCAATGAAATCCATGTCATTGTCTGCCGGCGTTAGAGTCAGTGGAGAGACAATCAAAAGCACAGGTCTGGGGAACAGACTCCAGAACAACGACAAAAAAGTTTAATCATTTGTATTGAGATAATGATATTCTTCGGCTATTTTTCTCACTTCAGTCTTGTATTGCATTGAATTGAATACAATAAGAGATCACACATAAGGACAGGAAATGTTTTCTATTACCTCAACGTTATTAACATAAACGAATCATTAGGAAAGGCATCAAATTCAATAGGCGTTACTTAATTCAGACACCTGTACTTCAAATTGCTTTCTCCGGAATAATATCTATTCTGGTACTACTCCTACTCTATTCTGTTTTATACCTATCCCTCGCTCACACACATACCCGTCCGGAACGACAAAATGATGTTAATTTAGGATTGAATATAAAAAGTTCACTTTCTATTAGATCTCCAGTCAATTCATTTTCCATTGAATCGCATATTCTTTTAGCAAAATCTCAATTTAATAACAATTCAAAGGAAAGAGGAATTCCTTCGAAAAATAACTATATTATTATCTCACAGTTTATGTGTTGGCCCTTTTGATTAGGGCTGTGAGTCCTGCCCTCCTCTCAGCTTATATAACATGTATTTAAAGATATCAATGTCTAATAGCAGTCATTGGAGTCAATCAATTATATTAAGTGTTTATAGTATTAGACGAATATCTGAACAAATGATTTGATTTTGAAGTTTAAATAATAGAGTATTTCGGATGAAATTTATTTTCTCTTCTCAAGAGTTTCAATATTTGTGAATATATTCTGTGCTATTGTTTCGCCAGAAATTTACATAAAAATCCAGCGATTGATGGCTTTTTGTCAATGACTTGAAGATTGCTTTGAGATTATGTCAGAGCACTAATCCGTTGCCCAGAATCTGATATACAGTTTGTCTGGAGTTTAGAAAAACAATAATTCATTTGTCGTTAATTTATTCGTCAGTTTTCTAAACACATATAAATTTTGAGCAGAAAATTGTTTAGTCTTTTCGAGTATTGGATTTCAAAATAAACGGAAAATCTTTTTATTTTTAATATTCTTGGAGTTCAGGAAAACAATACACAAGAAAATTATCGTTTTGGTTGAACTGCACTGAACTGAGATCTGAGAAAACAATTTATACCCGGAATAGGTTGAGAAAAATCAACTTTAACTCGTGTTGTGTTTGACTCGTAATAAATTTATTTTTAAAATCACTGTTTATTTGCTTTTGAAAACTATATAAATAAACATAAAATGATTTTTGGGTGAAATCAAAGCAACAGAAGTGGAAAAAATCAAAGACTTTCTTTAGAATATTTTTCAGACTAACGATAAAAATGTGACTAATTTTTTGAGAAAAACGATTTCTTTTCGTGAAATTCAAAGTTAATTCAACTTTTCGTATCAAATACTTGAATCAATGGAAAGGTATTTCGCTTTCAATTAGGCTAATCATTATTCAATTTAGGGGCGAATCTATCAGTTTTTGAAAAAAAATGTGTAATGTGTAAAGGTCATTTAGAATAAGGTTGGATTGCAAGTGCAAAAAATGGCATTTTCTCCCGAAAATATTCTCACAATTTATTCCTCGAAATGTTTTATTATTATTTTGTGTTCAAAAATATTTCGAGCCTTAAAGAGAAGAACAAAAATTTAAATTCAGTTTTAAATTATTCACTGATATATACATTCATTTAAAGAGTAAAAGAGAGAAAAGTGTTTAAACTATTTGAGTTTGAAGTCAAATAAAGATCTCGAACTGGATATTGATTTTCAAATGGTTCTCATCTCCGCGTAAATCAACTGAAAAAATAATTTGTTAGCAAAAGATGTAAATAATTTATTACATAATTATTGTCAAATAAGTTGTTTTAATATTTTATTTAAAGGTTTTGTTGTTTTTTCTCTCATATACTCTGTGTTTCCTACGACTCCTTCCAAACATATCAATGGATTCAAAGCTTTAACAAATGTTTTTCTCGTTTCGAGACATGTATTGCCTTTTCATACATTTCTTAACAGTTTTATTATCGCAAAAGCGAGTCATAACTTATTGGAAACACATATACTCTGTATTCAAACAGTTTTCTTGTTTTTGTATTTAATTTTCAATTCGCTAACCATTTAAGTGAAGAAATAATTTTATTTTTTATTTCTCTTCAAAAGACAACAAAACAAAACAAAATCGAAACTATTTTTATATGAGAGGCAATTGACTATTAAATATCACTGCAAGTTATTATCCGGTGCTCATCAGCCAAACATACATAACATATTGGATAAGAGATACCTGTGCTGAGAGGTTGATAGCGACGGATCGATTCCCTTTAAGACTGAGTTACGACGATTAGGAGAAAAACGCTTTTGATTTATGCACATAATGTATATAAGACTATAAATAAATATTTGAATTATTTATGATTTCAATTGGTTTCTGACAAAAATCAAAATCATTTTTTGCTTCTCGTTTTTTGGAGATTTAATTTTTCTTTGTTTTTATAGAAAAATATAATAATTTATTTGTATTTAAAAAAGACTATAAGAAACTCTATTCTCTATCTCTATTTTATCTCACAATCAAAATATTTTAATCTCTTTTTTAAAACAAAAATACTTTTATGAATCTCTCTCTCTCTCTCTCTCTCTCTCTCTCTCTCCCCTCACTTCAAAAGCAAAGAAATGTTTAACTTTCAAGTACTGAGTCTTTTGAGAGAAAGATTAATAAGTTGATAAAAACTCATATATAATATATTTCTATATATTGTAAAGAAATGAATAGATTCTGAATTTCAAAGAAAAAAATACTAAAGAAATGCATTCTTTTTAATTGAAGGCGATTTACAACCAAATGGAGCTGAAGTGTAGGTGCCATGGAGTGAGCGGTTCCTGTGAACTGAAGACTTGTTGGCGAACACTACCGCCGTTCAGTCAAGTGGGACACGTCCTCAAACAGAAGTACGAAAACTCGATACAAATTTCGCCAAAAGCCCGCAAACGGCTGCGACGTAAGGGAAAAGTCAAGAGGAAAGTGCCCGTGAGGAAGGAGGACCTTGTTCATATACACAAATCACCCAACTTCTGCATACAGGACCCAAAGAAGGGCATTCTGGGCACAACTGGTCGACAGTGCAATAAGACGTCGACCGGTCCGGAGAGCTGTAATCTCTTGTGTTGCGGACGTGGATATAATACACAAGTATTTCGACAGGTGGAAAGGTGTCAGTGCAGGTTTCACTGGTGCTGTTTTGTCACCTGTTCCGGTAAGACAACATGAATTATTGCTAAATTATCCAGGCTTCAATTAAATGTAATTATCTTACAAACAGTTTGCGAGCAAATGGTCGAAGTTTATACCTGCAAATGAGTTCCAAAAAACTGCAAACAAAACAAACCATTCAACTACTGGTCCCCTAATTTCGAGTCTCATTGGATGAGGCGCTGGATATGAGACGCGACGAACGGCTTAGTGTTCATCGCATTTGCTGTGATATTATCCGAACTTTTATTTAATTAATTCAATTAAAAACAAATCTATTTTATTGATCCAAACAATCGCTGATCGAAATATTTGATGAATTAAAAAAACATTTAATTATTATTTATAATCAAAAGTTAACTTCAATCACAATATCACTATAAATAGCATTGAATTTAACGAATCTTATAATAGTGTCAACTATTGTACTGAACGACAGAACCCATGCATTCAATTCTGAGTATAACTAATGAACTTATAATTAATATCGGAGTCATTTACAATCAAATCTAGTTATTGATAGGCTATGATAGCACTCGACTATGGATTGTATAAAAACTATTTAAACATATTTTCTAATAATCTTTGACTAAAATATTGAAAATAAAATTTTTATTCAATTAATTTAAAAACTAATTGATCTGATTTATTATCAAAGACCATTCAATATGATCAAGGTAAGTTAGATATGATCTTATTAATAAATATTTCAAGGGAAACAAATTTTTCATTATATTTTTTATTGAAGAGTTGAGAGAATTAGTTTTGAATTTTAATCATTTGCTTTAATTTCATTAGAGTCAGAGTTTTCAAAACTCAGTTTTGTAAGTGAGTCCAACACTGGTTTGTTTGCATAACGATTAACACTATAATTCAGTTTTCCTTCTCTTAATAAACTATTGTTTATATAAAAGTTTAAATTATTTTATATGAAATGAGTGCTAATTGAAACTTTAATGCTTCGGACAAAATCTCTCTCTCTCTCTCTCTCTCTCTCTCTCTCTCTCTCTCTCTCTCCCTCCCTCCCTCCCAAAATTCGGTTAAGTTTTTTATATAATAATAATAAAAATATTTGTGAGAATAAGACTTTCCTCTAAAAATAGTATTGAAAGTTATGAGTGGATGCGGTTGTAGTAATTAAAATAGTCTTGCTAGTCTGTGATTTTTCCAATCATCGTGTAAACAATGACCAAGTACATTTTGCCAATTATCTTATTAGTGTTACTGATTAGAAATGTATGTCCACAAAACGATGACAACTATGACATGGATCAGTTTGAGACGACTACAGGAGAGGCACTGAAGTCAAACGTGACGGAAAGCAAAGAAAACGACCTGTCATTCAATGAAAACGAAGAAATAGTAGAAGAGATTTGTTCTATTGATGCCATCATTGATAAGCTATTGCCTGAAGATTATGAAGAGGGGAAGGCTCTCAATATAAGCACAAGAGTTGGACACATCAATCAAACCTTCGCCCGAATCGATAGAATTATTAAACTCTTAAATAATTACTCAAATAATTTCAGTCCTATATTACAGAAAGTAATGGCAAGAGTTTCGACAATTATTTACGAAATATCGTTACCCCCGGAATGCATGGCATCCATAGCTGTTATCGGAGAGGCTTTCGCTAATAGACAGTTGTGGGCAATGAAATGTTGGCCTCAATTCTAATAAACTATTTATTTATTTATTAATTGGGAGTCAATTATTCCATTTAGTTATTGATTCAATGGGAGGACTGCCATCCGGTCTTCTTGAGGGAGTTTTGTCGAGTATTGGCGAATATAACGAGTGTTTGGATATTATGAGCCCTTCTGATAGTCAAATAGCAATCAAAGGACAGTATTGTTTGGCTAAACCTATAATACCTCATCCGGAGAGGAATAGCTTCAGAAGAGGAGATCCAATAAACAACATATTTTCAATTCCTGAGCAATATATCGACGAATCGATTGACTTATTATACCTTTTGAACGGATCGCTAATCAATATCGGAATTTGCATTCCTTCCACTTGTAGTCCTATAGACCTTCAAAATGCTATCAATCAAAGTATGCAAACAATTGTCTTAACATTCATTTCAATTCAATTACATATAATCTCTTCAGTAATATACCCATTGCTGAGAATTCCTGTGCAAATCGGCCCCAAATGTGATACAAGAGATAAACCAATAGCTTTGGACAGGTATCAGATAACTGCGATGTGAGTCCCAATCGACTACTTATTACATCTGAGAACTGAATAATTAATTTCTTTGTTCCTGAAGTCTGATTCTGTCGACACTATTCCTGATCACAATTTTGTCCTCAATTTACGAATTTTTCCTAAACTTTTCTGAAGGACAGACAGAAGAGATCCTTAAGGATGAGAAGAGGGATGGAATCCGATACTCAATATTGTCAGAACTGATTATATCATTTTCTTTAGTTTCAAACACAAAATCAATGTTCAAAAAGTCGAGTAAAAAGTTTGTTAACATAGACTTCATCCGTCTTCTAATGTTGTTGCAAGTTACTCTTATGCATCAGTACTACGTTTATCTATTCTGGAGTGCACTGCCCCTCACTAAAAGACTATTCACTGGACTATCGACTAAAGTGGGAACTGATTATAAATATGCATTTCTTCGTAATGTACACAACACTGACTTTTTCTTCGCTCTTTCGTAAGTAATTCACAAAAAAGAGAGAATAAAATTTGAAATTCAATCAATTTTTCTCATTTAAAGGGGACTCTTGACTGCCTATAGTCTGGTGGGGGCTCTCGAGAAGAGTCGAGGAAAATTCAATTACATAACTTATCTCATTAATATTTATCTACGCTTTTACCCTGCTATATTTGGTACTATTCTGATGTACTATTTGTTACCTCTGGTCGGCTCCGGACCCTTTTGGCACATCGCAGACACTCAATACGTCGAGTCCTGTAGGAAATACTTATGGCCTAACCTTTTGTCGTATAATTACTACGTTTTAGATCTCGAAGAGTTTGTTCATTCATCAATGGTTAGACATTTATATCTGAATACCTGTCCCATTAAATAAATTAACCTTGGCCAAACAGTGCAACATAGCGAGCTGGTGGGCCACAACATGTTTCCATCTGCTGGTGTTGGCGCCCCTCCTCATCGTTCCCTTTTATAAGTCAAAAAACATAATTCACTTCAATGTCTTTGTTATGGTCTCCGGGAGTGTCATAAGTCTGAGCCATATCTTCATTAAAGGGATTCCAGTTATGAATCAATTGTCGAAAATGAACTCAATATTAGAGGAATCGTTTTACTCGATATTCTATACCTGGCCTTTCATCCATCACTTGTCTCCGTTCGCTGTCGGCGTTATTACCGGTTATCTGATCAGAAAAGAGCCGAACCTGTATTTGGGGGGAAGAGTGGGACAGACAATACTCTGGTTTGTCTTTCCCGGACTCACATTCTGGGGATTCCATTGGACTCAACAACTCATGAAAAGTGATGTTAATATCGAAACCTTTGCTATAAATGATGTCTCGACTGAATTAGAAGTCTATCTTAACCTGACTTTTGGCAAATTATTCTATTGTATGGGTTTTCTTTGGATTTTCTACATGTGCTGTACGGGAAGGGCAGGTATTCATTGTTTAACAATTAGCTAATACTTAAAACTTTGTCTAATATTTGATTGGATTAATTGATAGCATTCCTCAATCGACTCCTATCTTGGGATTCATTGACTCCAATATACAGACTGTCGTTAGGTATATATTTGGCAAACTTTTTACCACCAATTTATAGCCTCTTCTCATCGAAACAATCCATTGAATTGACCGATCATTTAATGGTATACAAACTCAATAAATAAAAAAATTAATTTAAAATTTGATTTAATTCTTCATTAAAAAATAGTTAACAAACTTCGCCTTCAATACTGTTATAACAATACTCTTGGCTTATGTTCTGCACATTTTGTTCGAGTGTCCGGTTCTCAACATTTTGAAAGTTATACAAAAGGATAGAAATGAAGAGAAGAATAAGAATATAGAAAATAATAACATAACTAAACTTTGAATCAATTGTTTTATTTTATTAATTGTTTTCAATGAATGATTGAAAATGAAAGAAACAAAAATTAAATCCTTTCCAAAGTCTGACATTTGAAGCGTTGATACCACAACTCAAACCTATTTTTCAAATTTTCACTTAAGCTTGGTAAAAAGCCTCTACAAAATGATTGATTGCTCGTTAAAATCTCTGAACAAATTATATTTAAGCAAAAGTAAATCAATTCAATTGAAGATAAGTTGAAAAGTAGAGTAAAACGAGTGAAACAATTGCGTGAATGCAATGGTTTTGATTGATTTGATATCCATTTACTGCAATCCCTCCGTAATATTGTCTGCAATCAGAAAACTCCATAAAAGTGTCGAACAATCGGTGGACTATCAGAACCGCTTCTATTGTCTGGTTTTGAGTGCAATAATCTTTAGTTACTTCCAACTGTTTCACTCGACATAACTCAAAGGACTGGTATAATATACTATAATAGCAAAAATATAATGGTTAGAAAAGTTAAGCCTAGGTCATTATATATTTAGATATTTAAGAATAATATAAATTTATGTTTTACTCGCATTCCTTTTTGTTACTATCAATTGCCATCATTTCACTGATAGTAGATATTCCGGCATTTGTTTGAAGACATTCGAGGAAGTGAGTGGCGTTCCAACAATTTAGGTTCACTATCAATGCTTTAAACAGATTTTTGTAAAAAAAAGTTTAATTTTGGAGACCTCTTCACAAACCTCTTAGAAATAATTTGTCGTCTTCTCCTTCAGAATCACACAAATCAAAGTAAGTGTGAATTAAAGCGTCTTTCCATTTATCAAACTTAGCCCTTCCCTCCGCTTCACTACAGTCCACATCTATAATATCTGAGGTACAGTTAATAGCGTCATCGATGGCACTGGTATTGAAGTTTTTTAATTGATCAGAATTATCTTGATCATTTTTAGAGATTTGATTCATTACTTGCAAAGATTTTCTAAATAGGTATCACTCGTGAAGTTTGTTTCCATACCTCTGGAGTCCATCACTTTTGTGAGATCTTTGTGAACAGCAGAGAAGCAATCGGTGGCGAAGTCCGGTTCGCATCGATCTTTAGCTCCGGCTTTGAGACAAAAACACATTTACTATTCATTTCAAAAATTTCAATTCAATTCTAACCAAAACAGACCAACAAAAGTATTTCTATTAAAATGATTAAACTTTTCATTTCTTAAGTGGCTTTAAACTTCACTTAAAACTTTTAGATGAACTAGGTCTTTGATTTAAGTCTTGAGTTTTATAATGACTAATAATTAAATAGTAAGTTTTATTTTATCAAAATAGAGAGACTCTCAACAACTTTTCAATTGAATGAACTTTTATTTTGAGTCAAAACGAAAAACAAACTTATTTTCGAAGGAAATCAATGCAAAGGAAACGGGATTTGATTTTCAGATAAAAACAAATTCATTGTTGAAATATAATCCAAACATTTAATTAATCTACTATTTCCTCGATAAATAAGCATGGTTATCTCGATCATTGTAATATTAAATTTAACTTAGAATTGAGCACGATGGGTCAACCATGATCAACTTGATCAAGATCAAAATCTATAAGTTGAAAGGTGCCTGAGGTTAGCGTTTGAATTATGCGATTGTTTTACTTCTCATACTTCTCGTCATTAAAACATTGTTTTATTAATTTATAATGAAATAACATTTCTCTGAAAATAATTATTAAACAAGCAAGATTAACCTTGATGTATTCAAGTATTGCGCCAAAATGCACATGGTACTTTTTATATTTGTCGTAGTTTATTGTTTATTGTTTGTTATCCAATGCTTTTTCAATGTGAGTCACATTCAATGCTTTCAATGATTGGATGCAATGTTTGTGGTCTTTGCCTCTCATAACGAAAATGAGTGCAAATAAAACGCATTTTCAATATAATAAAAATTTATTAAATCAATTTAAACCCAATTGTATAGCATTTCATATAGAAGTCGATTGATTTATAGCCATATTATAGCATATATTTTATTAATTAATTGATATATTAGTTAAATAATTAGGAAAAATGCCTAAAAACTCGTCCCAAAGGCGTCCGAAAAAAGGTATTACTTTTGCTATTGATTTACAAATGGCTTTCATTTACTTTCATTTATTAATTGATTTCATTAATTATTTTATTTAATTATTATCTCAATTAATATCTCATTTGTTTGAGGCTATTATGCAATCGATTTCATATTTATTTCAATTTTTGTTTATTTTTAAAAAAAATATTTAATATTTTTTTCTAATTTTGTTTTAATTTAATTGAATTTAAATACAAAATGTGTTTCAATGAGACAAAGGGTTGTACCATATGTTAGGGATTGAGTCAAGTGGTGAACAACTCATAGGTTTTATGGCTTCAAGTCTTCTCTTGAAGACAAATATGGATCACTTTTTCCAAATGTTTTGACATTTTTTGGGCCAAATGTTAGCCAAAAGTCATATGTTTTTCAACTGAAGAGTAGATCAGAGATTATGCAATACTTTTGATATTTACGTTTTAAATCGTTTTTATCTTTTTCTTTATTTTTCTTTCAAATAAATAACTAAATAATGATTGGATTTAAAGGACCCGTCTCTTCAGTTGTCCGTAAAGACGATATCCGATCAGTTCTTAGCGATGACTGCGATTCAGTGATTGCCGACAACTGTTCGGTAACTTCGGTGACGTCTTCGGCCAAATGGGATCACGACTGCGGTAGTGATGACCTCAACAATGATAATGACATCAATGAAGACAACGGCTGTTATATCGACGACTTTGAGGAAAAACTAATCGAAGCAATCGATGGATGTAATGGAAAGAGCGTTAAATCACGACAATTGGCTTTGGATGCCATTAGGAAAGCCCTGACCACAAGATTCTGCTTTGAATTTCTTTTCGATAGGTTTGTGGATCTGATTCTCACTTTCAATGAATTTATTGAAAATATGTTTTGATTTTCAGAAAAGTGACGATCGGAGACGTATTGGAGAGATCTGTCAAAAGGAAAGGCGAAGAGTTGGGTTCGGCAGCACTTCTCTCGAGTGTTGTTATGATAACATTGGGTTCATCGGAGGCGACGACACACATATTCCAGGACTTGGAGCCCCATCTGATACCAGCGCTGACCGACCCTTCAGTGGCTCCATCCGTGAGATCGAAATGTGCGGTCGCTTTGGGGTATGTCTTAAGAGTTATCCCAAATCTGAAAATTGTTTTCTCACTTAAAATTGATTTGTCGACAGTTTGGGACACTTTATAACAAACAATGGATTGGATTGTATTGAGTCGATAATGGATTTGTTCCAATCGGTATTCGCCGCCTCATTCTTCAAAGGGAACGGAGCTATACCTACGCACACGAGTGAGATATCTTCACTTCACGCGAGCGCTCTCTACGCTTGGACTCTACTACTGACCATCTATTCCCCGTCGGCGGCACTCCGTTTGGCTGAAAAGCATATAAAGAGAATATCACAGCTCTTGGAGTCACCTGACGTTGACCTGAGGATCGCCGCCGGAGAGTGTATTGCAGTACTTCACGAGATATCGCGTGAATGCGACGACGACTTCGAGTTCGACGAAATGGACTCCTTGTGTGACAAACTCCGAATGTTGGCCACCGATAGTCAGAAGTTTAGGGCTAAGAAAGACCGAAGACAACAGCGCTCCAGCTTTAGGGACATCTTAAGAGCACTCGAGGAGAAGGAGTCGCCAAACATTACCATTAAGTTTGGAAAAGAACGACTGGTTATCGACTCCTGGTGTCGGAAGAGACAGTACGACGCCATCTGCTATGTCCTCAAATCTGGAATGAATTTGCATTTAGGTTGGCATCACTTTTCACACCATTTTGTTACCACTTTTTTATTTGTTTTTGTTTTTTAGCCGAAAATGAATTGTTAAGAGATATCTTTGAATTAGGAGCTCCTCTCTCGAGTCTCGACTCAACCGCAAAGATATCTAAATTCGAAAGAGTAAGACATTTGTCTAAAATATGTTTTTTATATTAATTATTGTGTTTTTGGACAGAATATGTCGAACATCGCTTCCTGTAAGGCCAGGACTAAGACCAGAGGCAAACTAAGAGACAAAAGGGCAGACATTATGTCTTAATTACGACTCAATTTAACTTTTAATTTAATTATTTATAAAAATGTTTGTAAATATTATTGCCTTTAAAGTGTTTTTCACTTATATTTTATTTTATCTTTTAATCAAATGATAGCTATTATTAACTAATGTTTTAATTAAATATTAAGTGTATTAATTAGACCTCAGTTTCAAATGTATTTCAATTAAAGAATAAAAATTACAAACAATTTAAAGCATTATTACTTATACTCATAATATTTAAAGTCGTTTCGATGGGTACGTATTGTGTCTAAAAAATTATCATTTGATTTGATGTATGTGCTTGGTCAGATTGTTACCAGGTTTATTTTGTTGAAAAAATTGATGCCAACCCATCGAAAATATTTGTGTTGTTTATGTATAGCATTTGGTATTACGTTTTGATGTCGTACTCTATTTGGTATCCAATAAACAGCTGTTATTCTCATATAAAACACAATACAATCGACTGAAGAAATGTGGCGATCAATGAATGATTCGGATCTCATATCAATGCAAATCACACGATAAATGACCTCAACTCTAATCAATGTTTTTTAAAATCATTTCATTAATTAATTGTAAATTAAGTAAATATTTATTGTTTTAAATCAAAATTTTTCATTCGTTATGTAAATCAGTAATCATTGTATGCATTGTATGCAAGAGTATTGTCTGAGTATTGTCTCAATTAATTGATTTATTCAAGTGATCCATAAGTCACTAATAATTGGCCCACAAATAGCCATTACTTGAGACAATTGTTTTTGTTATTCTTCTGGAGATATAACACAAATCTGATCACAATTTTATAAATCATGAATCGCGTCGAGAATCGCAAAGGTTTGTCAAATTGTTCTTGCTCATATCTCTTATCTTGCTCATATATTTGATCATTTATTGATTGAAAATATGAATAATTAATGATTTGTTTGTGTTTTTGTCGATTTGTGTCCAGTGTTTGCAATTCAGGCCAAAAAGAAACGATCAAAAGCTCCGAAAGGAAAGCATAAGAAGACGACAAATGCCAACAATAGTCTAAATAACAGCAATAATACGAATAGTAATAACTGTTCCGAAGATATCAGGATTAGTGACAACACATCCGGAGATAAGAAGAGGTTTGTCACCGAAATTCATGCCTTGTTTTACGCGTCGTATCAATTGATGGCTTAATTTGAATGATATCTGCCTTTCGGTGATATTATTTCGCTATCACTCAATGTCTTAATTAAGAGATTTGTTTTTTTGTGGTCTTATTTTTGGTGCCAAATATTTTTTTGTCGAAAATGTCTTATTCTTCGTCTCCAAGACTTGATTTTTTAAAGAATGTGTTCAACGGTTTGTAAAATACGTATGAAATATATTTTTGAAGATTTGTTGACATTTGAGATGTGATTAATTTGTCTGAAAAACAGGTTTTCAACTCAAAAATCAATGAATTTATTGATAAAAGTTTTGTTTATTTTCCATATTTTTACTGATAATTATTTTCTAAGGAAGCGTTGAATTAGTGACAAAAGACCAGAAATATTCACAAAACTAGTCATACATTTCTGGTTATAATTGATTTCAATTGACTTTTCCGTCAGTTTTTGCCATATTTTCCGATTATGACTACTGTTTGTCATTAATTTTTAATATAATTTTTTGTTTGTTTTTTCGGGAGTTTTATTACTTCGCAGATAAACTCGACTCGACTTCAAATAGAGTTTTATTTTTTGACATTAAAATAAATTTTTCATTTTTCAAATCCACAAAATCTAAACTAACGTCAGAGTCCTATCAAAAAACGTTTCAATCATTTTATTTGAAGTTTAATATAAAAAATTGATTTGATTTTGACCATAGATTTTCTAATTGCCCAGAGATTAGGTATGAGTTCTCTGTATTTTAAGTTTTCTTATGATATGCCGAAAGTTGAGCAATACTTCTGAAGTTATTTTTGTTTTTTGACATAAATTCTCCTCCAATTGATTGCGAGACTCTTCTGAAACAAAAGTTTATTTATTGAAATTCAAATTTTCAGTAAATTCCTGAAAACTTATTCATTCCTTTCGAGACTCAAACTGCTTGACGTCTCTGTCGTTGAAATTAAGTCATTATTTATTGTATTTAAACTGAATTGAAGCCAATTTTGCGATTGTTTTTTCTCTATTCCCATATTATTATCTCCTGAAATATGTATGTCCAAGACTGTTAAGAGCACTCAAGAGACTTGTTTTAGTGCTAATCACCGACTCGTGTGATTCGTTATCCCCTTGAATACGGTCTCTGGCGTTGAAAACTATTTCCCATAAAAACTGCTGAATATTACGTGAAAAGCGATGTATCCTTCAGTTTGTGGTGTTTTACGCAAATAAATAGATTTGAAAAACATCTGAAATAAGCGTTTCTTTTCGTTTTTCATGAATTGAATTTAAATTCCTTTTTATTGTTTTTATTAAATTGAAAAACATTTGAAAATATCACTCATTTTTTGTTTGTTTGCGTTTTTCTCAAATTCTTTACTATTTTCTGAATTAAATACAAATATAATGGGTTTTGGCTGAATATCCTGTGCTCTAATCCGACAAAATCTATTGTACTGGATACTATTTAACAAGATTATTTGCTTATGGTTTAGGAATTTAGCATTCATGTGTTCAATGTTTTTAAGGAATTGAATTCCCAAATATTTTCTCAAATAATTTATTTGATAATGAAATGGAAATTTTAATTCAAATATTTAACGATATTTTCGGTGACTTCAAATATTTTTAATACTTTTATCTGAATGAAGAATATTCTTGGAATTCTTATCTTGCGTTTTAATGATATGCTGTGCAAAAGAGATGATCGATTCCTTCCTACACTTGATTTGAATATCAAATGAAAGGAAATAAAAAGAAAACTAAAGGCAAAAGACTTGTGATCTGAAAGACATGAGTATTAGATTTGAGATAAGATTATCTTTTGTCGAGTAATGCAATCCTTTTATTGTCTAATTTGTTTGATTACTGATTGAGAACATCACATATTGAACTCAATTGACAAGAATTTTCGATCAATTCCTTCCTCACGTCTGTCCTCATCCAGTAATGGTGTACTCATTGCGGTTGTGCAGCACAGGCTCTCTCAACGAGTATGAACGCGGGCAGAGAGGTATTGACTCTCCAACAGTTTTCTCTCCCATTGAAAGACCATTGAAGTGGATTCTCTTCCAAATTATATTTTGACTTTAGGTCTAACAGAGTGTTGTGCTGTTCGGTAGAGAACATACACTCTTTTTATTATTATTACTCATTTGGTTCATAGATATAGTGCTTTCAATGCTATCAATCGAGCGAACGGATAGAATTGTAAAGCAATTCCTTATTATAGTTGACTCTTATATATACTGATAATAATAATTACTATTCTTTTGATATAATTTTATAACACTTTCTTCTGTTGTCGACTATATTGTCGTCAAACGCCGTCTCGTTTTGCAATAATATTATTAAATGATTATTAACAACAAATATAGTGACAATTTTGTTCAATCGATTGCAAGTTGAGTTGGATTTCAATCAATTTTTATTCTGTTGTCTATAATTCTTATGCAAAATATATGAATCTATTTTATGGTGAGTTAACTGCAAAGTCTCATATTTCATGAATTTTATTGATTTGACTCTTTTTTGTGAAACAAAGTCTTTTTGTTTTGAAAATTATACGCTTTTATGAGCAAAATGTGAACAAAAATCTAAAAAAAGCAAATATTTTATTCATATCTTCACTCAATTTATATTTTCTATTATTCCTCAAAATAATAACAAATGTATTCTTATTATAATTGTTGCCTAAAGTGTTGTTCCTCTGAGTTGTTGACTATTTTTGTGCCATAACTGCAATAAAATAATGGATCGGTTCCAAGACCGGGCCTCCAAGTGTTTCCGATCGGCGGCCAAATGGACGGCCTCTTACGTGACGTCAATCGGTTCGATGCGACCAAACATAAAACGGGCGAACACTGAACCGGCAGACAATACTATCTATCATATAGACGACTGTGAGCACCGCCATCACCAGCGTCTTTCCCCTCCCGCTTCTTATTATCGTTCAAACTTTGACTTCCATTCAACGCCCGACCGCTCTATTCGGTCCACTGACTACCTGTGCGACCGTTCAATAGCCGGTTGCAGTACTTCTTCCGCTAACGACAATATAATAGATGACAATAATTCACATTTTTATGACATCTCCCCAAACGGTATTCATTAGAGGCTTTCCTTTGATTACTTGTTTGCAGTCTATTGTCAGTTATTATCGGCTTTTATTAAACCCAATATTAGAGTTAAAACGCCTAACAATTAATGATTTTTATGGTTTTTGTTGTGTTTCTCTCCAAACAAAAAGTCTGTTGTTTTGGAGTATTTTTATTAATGGATTTCCCATCAATTGATAGAAAAAGTTATTTTAATTCATAAAAATATATTATTTAAGTATCAGTACATATAGTCCTTAAAACTACTTATAGTGAGAGTAATATAGAGAATAAATTTAATTATTTAACTCAATTTTATTCAATTATTTTCACTTATCATTTGATCTATAGTTTCAAATGATTAATGAACTGATTCTCTGATGAAAAATATGTTTCTCCTGTTTTCTCTTCTCTCGTTTTGGATTATTTTCTGCATTAATATTAATATATTCATCGATTCGTAAATATATATCAGATATAAAATAATCGATTTCTTTAATTTGATTTGTTTTCACTGCTTTCCAATTGATTTTTGCTTTTAATGTTTGGCCTCATATTTGTTGTAAATAATAGAAATCAAATCAAATGCGTTGTGCGAGTCATGGCTCACGAGTTATGGTATGTCTGCCTCCAGTTTAGAGGGCGAACCATAGATAGATAGATAGACGAAATCCATTCAACAAATAAACATTTATTCAGTTTCTGTATTCCGATTTGTATTATAGACTCAATTGAATAATATTTTGCTGTTATGTGCCGTTTTCCGTTAGTCTATTTATTGTTTGAATTGACCTTTCTTATTATATCATATTTTTGAGTTAAGTCATTTTTTTGAGGATTTCTTTCTTCAAAGCATTTCATTTTTCCGATGATAGTCTCCGAAACGATTGCAATAAATAATATTTTCGGATATATTTGTGTTTTATTTTGTTTTTTAAAGAATAATTGATTTTATAGAAATTTTTTTAAAACCTTTTATGACTGAAAAAACTGATTCCCTTTTAATCTTCTGTTCAATTGGTTTGAGAGCATATTTTCAGCTGAAAAAGCCATTAGACGTTCCTTTGAGCGGAATATTAGGTCTTTTGTTGTCTTGTATTTCGTACTGACATTACATTTCGGAAATTATTTTTCTCTTCTTTTGATTTGAAATAATAATATTTTTATATTTCTCTAAAAAGATGTTTCGCTCATTAGTCGCTAATCGAAGCGTTAAAAGCTATTATTTATATAATTTCAATTCATTTCTCAATATATTAACCAAAAGTTTGTTTCATGTATTTATAGATTATATTTTTTCATTCAATTTATTATTCAAACAAAATATCGATTTTTCACAACTGATTAGACCTGAAAAATATAGAGGACTTCACAACTGAATACTTGATTATAAGGCAGACAATACTCAATCAAATATTCAATGATATTGTGATAAATTGGCTCAAAATGTATGACCAGAAAAAATCATTACCGATATTGTCGTTGATATTAACTTTTAAGTCTGTCGTCTGTTATGCCATCGATTGTTAGCTAAAAGCCATTAATTTGAATGTTTTAGTAATACCATCGGTTTATTGTCTGTCGTCTCAATTGTTTATTTACTCCTTTTATGTCTTCTCTCATAAATCTGATGGATATTCGAGAAACTGTATACCATTTTTTGGGCTAATCCTTATTTTTAGTGTTAATCCTGAAAAATTGTTAATATTTTTTTAAAACTTAAGTTAAATCTCGAGTTCTAATGATATCCCATTTTTCAAAGAGATTTGAATTTAGCCTTAGAAGTAACATATCCTGATCATTTGATTTTAAAATGGATTTTCTTTGTGAATAAAATTGCTATTTTTCACGAATATATGCTCTAGGTTATGCAATCAACTTTTCCATTAGGCTCTATGCATACCCTGATCATTAATATTGCTCAATGTTATTGCGTTGACTATAGCCTGTGCCGAGAATTTTGATTGGATTATGTTTAACATTAAAACGTTGTTCCGATTTATTATCTCTAAAATTACTATCCATTTGATAATTGGATAAAATTCTTCAAACAATTGATGTTTTCATAAACAATATTATTGTTTTCATTACTTGTCGTATGAATTATTGATTTGATTTACGTTTTTATATATATTCTGAGCAATAAATTTGATTAAAATATGGACTCATATTCTCTGGACTGTCGTTTAGATTAACAAATAAAACCTTAATTTCATTTGAATTGCTCTGAAATTCATTTAGGACTTGCTTTGTATGGCTCTCCTCTATTTTGAGAGACACTTAACGTATGACTTGCAGTGAAGTGTCTTTTTTGGAGTTTTTCACTCTATATAAAAAAATTTTATCTAAAAATCAATTGAAATGTCTGCTCTTTACATGATTTATCTAGTTCAAACTACTATATTGACACTGGCCAAATTTATTTTTATACTTTTAGCAAACATTTTGAGTGAGTTTTGTCACAATTTTTATCCTGATTTTGACTTTTAATTAATCCGGTAATCAGTTGAAGAGTTCTCTCCACTAAAGATTGCAATTAAGTAATCAAATGAATGATTGATTAAAATTTTTCAATTAATTAACTCAAATCGTGTTTCAAATCAATGACAACACTTATAGAGCGAAATGAGTCTTCACTTTCTCAGCAATTGTTGCAATTGGACTCATCACCAATCAAAAGGCCGACTCCCTCTCCTGTTTCAGGCGACCACAGACGCCGAAACCCGAGACCAGCTAAACGTCAGCTGCCGGTCATTAACAGCGATGGAGTTATGTCCGCCTCCTATCAGAGGCCAATGGCTTCAAATAGCAATTACTTTCAATTTTGCGGTAATACTAACAATATTAGCGCTCGAGATGTAAACCCGCGCGAGAGAGCCCTCCAACAAATGCATCACAAATACTGTAATTCTAATTTCGAACCGCAAACAGAGAGCACCGGACTGTTGGTTGAGAGCAACCAACAGAACAATTCTATACCTTATTGTGATAATAGAGATAGCGATTCAAGTGATTGTGATCTCAATAATATTAATTGTGATATACATAGTCCCAAACTAATCATACCACCAAAGCCTCCGATGCTTCCGGGGCCCAGATTTTTGCCTCACTTTTGGCAGTAAGTATTCCGTCCGCTAATTGTGAACCAATTGTTTTTCTCTTCTGTTAAATACCGTTCCCCTTTGGTTTGCGAACCACCGCTTCGTTAAGAATTTTTGTCGGCACTGAAAATAATGACTACGAATATAATGAACTAATGTTTAGACTTTTGTTGAGAAAAATGCTTTATTTGATTATTTTTCTGAAAAAAATTAATTTCCTTTTCGTGTGATTTATGTTTTGCTTATCATATGTTTTACCAATCGATCAGAAAAGACAACAAAAGTCCTCCACTGCCTCTCTATGAAGAAGAAGATGACGAAGAGTTGGTCGGATCGGATGAAGACGAACAGGAAGACCCTCAGGACTACATCAAAGGGGGTTACCATCCGGTGAAGATCAGCGACGTCTTCAACAACCGTTACTGCGTTGTAAGGAAGTTGGGTTGGGGTCACTTCAGCACTGTATGGCTTTGTTGGGATCTCACGTAAGTCTATTGACACACATTTGCCATCGATTTTCTCTGTGTCTGACTCTTCTTCTGATACAACACTAACTCTTCTGATATATAATTAACTCTTAAGCTCTAAACACGAGATAACGAATAGTTTTTTCTTATAATACTTGAAATTAATGGCAAATCCTTTTTCGATACTTAATCTTAATTTCTTTTTTCGTCTTAAAGTTCATTACTTCTCAACTTTCCTCTCATTTCAAACACTTATTTGAAGACATTTTTCAAATGTCTTTCGGTTTCAAAATCGTTATAAAATTGTGTTTTATTTGTTTTTCGGGTTTTGTTTTTCTTCTATTCATAAAATTTTCATTTTTTTAAAGCATTAAATTGAAGTCATTTTCTGTTTCTTTTTGAGTAGAGAATACTTTTTGACATCAGATTTATGTTTGTCTAACGTTTTTCAGTTGTTTTCCTACTCTTTAACTGAATTTTTTATTTAGTTTTTTATTATTATTCTTCCATTGCTTTCAGTGACAAACGTTTTGTTGCCCTAAAGTGTGTCAAAAGCGCAGCACATTATACGGAGACAGCGATCGATGAAATAAAATTACTTAAGAGTGTAAGTCATGTCCACTGGTGTCCTATAACGTTGATTTACTTTAAGGCTAATCGAAAATATATTCAACTTTTCGTTTGGATTTCAGGTTCGAGAGAGCGATCCGGACGACCCATACGGTGATCGAGTGGTCAAACTGTTGGATGACTTCAAAATAAGTGGAATTAATGGAACTCGTAATACAAATATCAAATGATTTGTTTCTCTTTTCAATAATTAATTGGTTTCTCTGCAGACGTTTGTATGGTTTTTGAGGTCTTGGGCTGTAATTTGTTGAAACTCATCATAAGATCCAATTACGAGGGAATACCTATCGCTAACGTCAAGAAAATCATAAGACAGGTAATAATTTGAGACAGAATTCAAGTTGAATCAGCTCTTAATCTGTTTGTATTTATTGATAAGGTTTTGGAGGGTTTGGATTATTTGCACACAAAATGCAAAATAATTCACACAGACATCAAACCGGAGAACATTTTACTCACAGTCGACGAGTGTTATGTCCGACGATTAGCTAACGAGGCCTATCAATGGCAGCAAATGGGTGTCAAACTTCCCGGCTCTCTCGTATCCACAGCTCCTAAGGAAATGTTGGGTTAGTATCCAATCATTTTGACATTCATTTTGGATTTGATCCTAAACTTGAATTTTGATGATTAGGTCCTTCGATGTCAACAAAAATGTCGAAAAACAAAAAGAAGAAACTGAAGAAAAAGGCCAAAAAAGTGGCAGAAATACGAGAGATCCAAATGCAACAGTTGGCTGAAGTCGAGATGAAGGAACAGCTGACGGCCGGCAGTTCCTGTCCTCGATTTGGCGGAGACTACGACGAAGAAGAAGATGAACGACGCGTACACCGCAACGGAGCCGAAAGACTGAGACCTCTCGACGAAGAATATGGTGAAGAACTGATCGATGACTCAGCAGATCATCCAAATCACTCATCAATGATAGCGTCTTCCTGTCTGGGGGTCTGTAACGGACATCAATACAAATCTCAGTCCATAGCTGTTCCCGAACTGATGGGCGACTGTAACAACGACTGCACTAATAACGAGACCCGAAGCCGTTTGGAGAGGTCTGAGAGTACTTTAGTTTCCGATTACCAAAAGTCTAAAGAAATGGGAATGAGAAGAGTCGCCAGTTGTCCGGGTATTTGATCCCTTTCCTCTAATTTCCTTAATAATCATTTTATTGAGTAATTATCGAAAAAGTTTTGATTAATTGGTTTTCCGTTTTGACAACAGATCAGCAAAAAATGATGGATCGCTCTCCCGATCCGTCGCATGAAAATTGTGATATTAATGTCAAGATTGCAGATCTCGGGAACGCCTGTTGGGAGGTCTGTACCCTATTATCGCTCAATCAATCACTAGTTTGATGTGTTTTGCATTCGAATCGATTGAATGCTCTCTTTTGATGTGTTTCTCATAAAACTGTTTTTATTAACAAAAAGGATCATCACTTCACTGAAGACATTCAGACGCGACAATACAGATGTCTAGAAGTAATACTCGGAGCGGGTTATGGAACGCCGGCCGACATCTGGTCGACTGCCTGTATGGCGTTCGAGTTGGCCACTGGGGACTACCTTTTCGAACCGCACTCCGCAGAAGAATACTCCAGAGATGACGACCATTTGGCGCACATAATAGAACTCTTGGGTTCCATCCCTAAGAACATTGCGTTCGCCGGTCGTTACTCTCGAGAGTTCTTCAATAAAAGAGGTTTGAATCCAATCGACAATTGTTTTAAAAATTAAATAAATGTAAATATTTGTCAAATATTAGGAGAACTGCGAAATATTCACTCATTAAAGCCTTGGGGTCTCTATGAGGTGCTCACAGAGAAGTACGAATGGGAGCCCTCCAAAGCCGAACAGTTCGCCGACTTTCTGCTACCTATGCTTCAATACGACCCACTCAAGAGGGCTAAGGCTCGGGACTGTCTCAACCATCAATGGCTGTCCGATACGGACGCCGACTCGTTATAAGTTATTATTGGTTTTCATTATTATTATTGAATTTTAAGACAATTTTTTTTAATTTTCAAATGAAATGAATTGAAAGCAAAATAATTGTTTTTTAGATGAGAAACAAAACATTATTTAAATGCATTTTATTCTATGACTAAAACACATAACAAAACCTGAAATTAGTTTAAAAAAACGATAATAAAAATCTCTGATTGAAAATAGTTCTCAAAAAAATTAGTGCAGAAAAACTTATTTACAAAAAAAAGAGTTTTAAAAAATTTATTCATAATTTTCAGATTTTATTCAGTTTTAAGTTTATATTAAAAAAGCAAAACAACAGAAAACAAAAAACAATTGATTTGTAAAACTATTGTATAATTCTTTTACTCAAAAAATATATATAAAGAGAAATGACTTATCGATCGCTCATTTAATTATGTTTTTCATCTAATCATTTGGTTCTAAGAATTGATCGAAAATATTGTTTGTCTCCGGAATTTCCATATGAGTCAGCAATATGTCTAATCTGTCCATGCTCAATTCAACATTATCGACCAAGTTAGTCATAGTCTATCAACTGCTTTATTATGATAATTAGGAGCCATTTGGTAACATTCCTGGACAAGACGTGTCGGAGCATTGATTCAATTAATTTGATGTCGACTTAATTGGTAGTAAACAAAGACTGTTGTGTCGAATAATACAATAAAATATACGATTGTCTAAAAAATTGCCTAAAAATCTATTCAATTCTCAATCTTTTATTCATTTTGTTTGAATAGTTTTCAGTTAAATTATGTTTAGACAGAGTGTGAGCCCTATCCTCTTTGGTTATATCACCTAGCAACACTGAAATTGACGGATAAAACTTATCTTGATTTTGTGAAACTTTTAGCTCAGAGCTTAACCTCAATATTATTTCAAGAGAATGTGAAAACTAATGAGTATTTCCCTTTTTGACGGATTGATAAAAATGAATGAAAAATATATTTATTCAGATCTCTAAATGATATTCAAAACAAATGTCTGAATAATTAGTTACTATTTCTGAGAATTCAATTTTTGGATTCGATGCCAAAAATTTTGTTTGAATTCAAAATAAGTTTTATTTTTAACAAAACATTAATTACAAACAAAGCGTTAAATTTTTTGTCTCCAAAACTCGAGAAGATTTTAATCTGCGGTTCATTTCCACTGTTATTAAGTGCTTTTGCATCAGTTTCGCACAAATTCATATAATTTCTCATTTTTTGTCAAATTTTTTTTAAAGACTTTTTTTAAGACGAGAAACAAAACTCATTTCATATAAAATCACACATTTTTGTCGCCCTTTTATAACTTCCAAATAATCCAATAAAAAAAACGTTTCTCTAACCGAATATTTTCGGAATAAAAATTACCGGATATCCAAAATATTTCGATCTTGAACTTTATCGAATAAAATGATCTTGCCCATTAGATGGCATTCCATCGTGTATTAACGTAAACTGCGCAGGCATTCAATGCAGACCTAACTTTGAAGGTTTATATTTGAATCCCCAAAATATAAATTGTTAGACTCGGTTAGACTTAGTGCTGTTCTAAACACTTCAACTTGAAGTGGAAACTCGTTTTATCTTATTTATTGTTATATTAACTTTTACTTTACTAGACTGGCAAATTGCCCATGGCAATGCCATTCATTAAATAGTATTGAATGTGAGTCATATCAGCCAAAAGCTAAATGAAGTAACGCCTCTAAATATGAGGTTCAATATGAGAGTCGATTATTTCAATTTGTGTTTCAATTAATTGTATTTTTTTTTAAATTAATTTTTATTTGAAAAACTCATTTTATCGATAGTATTATGACTCGGATCTGATTTAAGACAACTTTCCGACAAAACTTGCCATCAATTGATCCTCAATTGGAAACCAAATAAAAGGAATAATGTTTTCATTTAATTTAATATCCGTTTTAAGGACTAAACATAGAAAGAGTGAATCAATTGATTCATTGGTTAATATTGTATTCAAATTATTAATAATTATATCTTTTGAGTGGATATCAAAAGTGTGCTCCGAATCGAAAGCCATAAAAAATATGGAAACCATTGAATTTAATTCGGATCCGCTCTTCAGAGTTATTGTCAATCGTCTTAATAACGATATAATAATCGGCGGACGGAATGGTATTTATAAAGTATCGTCGGATAACCTCCAGAGCAGCCAAGAGTTCCGAAGCGGACCCGTCAATGACAGTCGTGAGTGTCCGCCCCCTCCACTGGAATGTGTTCACAACAAAAAACTTGTTGATAATGACAACCAAATATTATTAATAAACTACCAAGCTAAAGATTTTCCACTATTGTTCGCCTGCGGAGACGCATATCAAGGAATGTGTTGGGTGTTTAACGCCGAAAACCTGACCTGGGCTAAGCAATATGGTCAGGGTAATGACTCTTTCAACTTCTTGGGCAGTAAGTCTTCGAGCTATGCATTTATCGCCCCCTCATCTGATTCATCAAAAAATGTTGTATACGTTGCGCACGAATATGACGGCCGACCCCTAAATATGAGTCCTCCGGCGGTTTCCAGTCGTGTTATGTTGGGATTCGGCGGTTAGTTATCTATCAATACTTCCAATACTTCCAATACTTCCTTTCCTAAGAAAATCTCATTTATTTCAATCAAAGCATTGATTTTGTTATTTAAACAAATTATTGAAAGTTTTTAAAACAAATAAATTCTTTAGACTTAAACTGTTTCTAACGAAAGCCTAATATAAATATCTAATGAAATGAAAGCAAACAAATGATTAAATTTGTTTAATCAAGTTTTTAAAAATATGTTCCTAATGTTCCCTCGATTATTGTTCCAGGTTTCAGATTGACTCATAGCAGTGGCCTCTCGTACACCAAAGTAGACATTCATCTCAAATACAAACAGACATATAATGTCCGATACATATATGGCTTCAATCACTCGCATTACTCCTACTTCTTGACGAACCAAAGAAGTAGTGTTAGAGACGGCGCCGAATACGAGTCAAAACTTATAAGAATTTGTCAAAAAGACAATCAATTCTTCTCATATATGGAACTACCCCTTCAATGCACGGGTGGTTCCAATTTCGAGCACACAGTCTCGAGTACCGCATACTTCGGTAAAATCGGTCCAAAAAAGTACAGGCATTTTGGTATTAGTTATGAATCAGAAGCGGACACTCTGTTTGTATCGATGGGCGTTCCTCTGATGGGACGGAGGGATAGATTCAACGCATCGATCGGTTCAGCCATTTGTGCCTTTAGTGTCAAACAGATTAATAACGCCTTCAAAGAAGCGGCAAAAGAATGCTTTAGAGCCGAAGATCACGTGAGACCTCTCGAGACAATTGAAGGCATTAAAAGAAATTGCATTCCTATTGACGTCGATGTGACGGATGACTTCTGTGGCACCGGACAAAACCCTTACATCGGAACCAATAAACCATTAGAAGGACTTCTATTGACAACAATTGGAGATCACGTGACATCTCTAGCGGTCGCCATTCAGAACAGGCAAACTGTGGCCGCAATCGGAACAGAAGACGGACTCATATCTAAAATAAAATTAGACGAACCGATGGCTTCGGAAAAGCCTTTATTCGAAATGAATATTTCCGGTCAATTGAAGGACCGATCGATTCGTCCAAATCCTGCCTTCGATTCGACCGAAAAGTTTTTATATTTACTTTCCGGCAATCAATTGGTTAAGTTTCCGTTCGGCTCCTGTTCTCTTCACACTGACTGCGCCTCATGTCTAGACCCGGAAAGAGTGGACCCTTTGAAGTGTGGGTGGTGTGACTCATACTGTGCGACAGACGAAGAGTGTCAGACACCGACTTTGATGAGTAGATCTCGTTGTCCGCCAGAAGTGTTTGACTTCACTCCAAAGTCCGGTCCTCTTTCGGGCGGAACAGTTGTGACCATTAGTGGCGATAATTTGGGAACTCGTCATTCGTCGCAAGAAAACAGTGATATTCACGTGACTATTGCCGACAGCGACTGTCAGGTGACTCATCAGCAGCCGAGACGTGTCCAGTGTATCACAACTGGAGTCAAAAAAGAAGTTTCGGGTATTTTTCGATTTTTCTTTAATTATATCTTTTTTTTAAATAAAAATTTTGATTAAATTTAAGGCAAAGTCATTGTAAGCGTTAAAGACTTAACCGGTGGTCGATATGATATCAACGGTACCGCACAGTCTTCCCAAGAGTTCAAATATCTGGAGCCAAGACTTTTGGGAGTTTACCCGTCTTACGGACCGGTCGATGGCGGCACTAATGTGACGGTTATCGGTAGAAACCTTCACATCGGTTCCAATCGATCCATATTTTTATCTGAAATCGAATGCAAAGAAGTATTTAAACGAATGTTTGAAAATGAAAACAATTTTAACCACAATTTCTTTCAGACGGATAATAACAGTACTTTCCTGACGTGTGTCAGTGGCCCTCAGACCGGCTCTCAGACCAGCCCTTCCGAAGACACTTCTGTCAAACTTGTCATCGATTTGAGTGAAATGATTATAAATCAAAATAAAACGATAAGTCTTAGCGAAGCCCCAAATTTCGTTGAGACGACAATCAAAGACGAGTTCCAGTCCTTCGAATGGAGCGAATCATATGAATATCGGCCGAACCCCAGAATCGAGTCTTTCGATCGAAGAAATACAATAAAAAGCGGAAACACAAACATAACAGTCAATGGATTTCACTTAAATTCTGTGTCGAAACCAAGAATTCTTGTGACGGCTTACAGTCCTATAACTCAACAACAGATCCAAATGGAGAGCAACTGTTTTGTCAATTCTGGCGGCAGTCAAATGATTTGTCCGACGCCTGCAATACGAGACCCAATCCCTCCGCCAATAATCAAAGTCCCGATCGAAACCCAATTGAGTTTTGTTTTGGACGGCGTTCGCGACTATTGGACGGACAATAGGACACACAAACCCCGTCTCATATATTTTCCCGACCCGTCGTATCTGTCTTTCGAAGAAGAGGCGAGAGTTGTCTATTTGGAAGAACCGGTTCTCCGAATAGATGGCGAAGACTTGAGTTCTGAGTATCCGATAGACATCCGAATCGATGACGTGATTCCGTGTAATTTGAGTGAAAGCAATACATTTAAAGCGATTTATTGTAGAATACAATACAATGACTCGATCTTCAAACTCGATGGACACAAACATTCGGTCAGAATAAGAGTCGGAAAAATCACATTTAAGTCAGTTTTTAAAAACATTTCAATTCTTATGTTAATTGAAATTATCTTCTCTTCAAAGCCCCGGCAATATTGTGTTTGAGGAAAAGCCGAGTCACATGACTGTCGGTGCGATAATGGTTTCTGTTTTCATCCCCCTTCTGGTCATAGCAGTGATTGTCGTCGGAATTCTCTATTATCTCAAAAATCAGGGAATCATTTGGAAAGAGAAGAAACCACTCGAAGGCTATGCCGTTCACTACAGACCCGGTGATCCGGACCATCCAAACCGACCGCCATATTCCGCTCAGTCTTCAACCAATGGTATGATTCGTGTCTTTTATTTCACATTAAATTCAATAAACTTTTTGCGGAAATCCTTTTCAACGAAAACGGATTGACTAAACTATTTTGCAAATTGCTATTCACCTTAAATTGCTCATTAAGTGCATTGCACCTTTGATTTGGCCTTGAAAAAATTTAGCCACAGCACAGAATCACTTATTTATTTGAAAAGTTTATTGAATTTAATTATTTTGGTTCACTTTTTGCTGTTCTTTTGGGTTTGGGTTTCGGTGTTTAACTTGTTTTGGGTTTTCTGGTGTTTCCTATATATTGAATGTGCTTTGAATGTAAGGGGAAATGCATCCATTGATTGCCAAAATATATGCCATTAAATAGCTTATGAAGACAGTGGTGTCACTCGTCCTTTATTGCCAGTCCGAAGATATCAGGTCTCAGAAGAGACAATGAATCTGTTGAGGGCCGAAATGATTCTCATCCCACGCGAGAACTTGACATTGGAAGAGGTGTTGGGCACAGGTCACTTTGGATGTGTCTATAAGGGACTGCTCCGATCTCCTGAAAAAGGCGAAGAAGCCGAACGAGAGGTGGCCCTCAAAACACTCCAAAGTGGTGAGTATTTCACACATTTATCACAGATTTTGACAAACGTTTTGTTTGAATAGCAGTAATACGCGAAGAGATGGACATCGACTCATTCCTTCAGGAGGGGCTCATTATGAAGGACTTCAGACACCATCACGTTTTGACACTAATTGGGGTCTCCTTCGAAGAGGACGGTTCGCCTATAGTTGTGCTGCCATTTATGGAAAACGGAGACCTTTTGACGTACATTAGGGACGAGAAAAACAATCCGACGGTTAAGAACTTATTGATGTTTGCCATCGATATCGCAAAAGGTGTGCAAAAAATCGATAGCCTTTCCCTCAAAATAATTTTATTTTCTATTATAAGGAATGGATTACTTGTCGGCCCAGAAGTTCGTTCACAGAGATCTCGCGGCCCGTAATTGTATGCTTGACTCCGACCTGACCGCCAAAGTGGCCGACTTTGGTCTCTCTCGAGACATATATGAGAGGGAGTACTACAGCAGTGACAACAAGAAGTGTAAACTACCCGTCAAATGGATGGCTCCCGAAAGCCTCGAAAAGGGTACTTACAATACGAAGACAGACGTCTGGTCTTATGGTGTTTTGGTTTGGGAACTGCTGACTAGAGGAGTGACCCCATACCCAGACGTCGATAACTGGGAAATATTGAATTACTTAAAACAGAACCGTCGTATGCCTCGACCCTCTTTCTGTCCGGAGTTGTTGTACTTCATTCTGTTGAGGTGTTGGTCAGACGATCCCAAACAGAGGCCAACTTTCGACGCACTGGTCGTTGAGATCGAGACTCTTATCAAGAGGTTGGAGAAGAGCGCAGAGAAGCAGAGGGTAGAGCTCGACAAATGCAATACTTACGTTAATTATCCGGTTCCTAATACTTATTATAATGAACAACAATCGCAGCCATCGGTCGGTAGCGAAGAGGAAACCCAACCAAAGGCTTCGGCGTCCACTTATGAGACCACTTGTTAGGTCTCCGGCACAGCATTTGCCGCACAAACCAATGAAATCAAATAAAATAGTTTTCGGATCTCTCGACCGGTTATACTGTCCTTCAGATTGTGATTAAAGCCATTGTTTTTGTGGCGATAAGTATTGAATCGATTTGTGAAACAGTTTCTCAACTTTTAGTCACATTTTAACGCAAAACACAATTTCCATAAAAATCCAAATTCTGTGCAAAAATTTTCAACATTAGACTCATTGTTATCATTGAAATCATGGATCAGTTCATCGAATTTAAGTGCCATTCGTTTGCATTTTAAAACAATTTATAGATTTTTATTTAAATTATATTTTATATACGTTTTTGAATTGATTTTAATTTATTATTTCAAATAAAGTTTATCCAAAAAGTATTGGAAAAAAATATGAATTGAATAAACGATTTGTTGTTAGGTTTTAAAAACTTATTTTAAATCAATTTACTTTCAATCGTATACTTACTCTGGTAACTAGAGTCTAGTTCATTTGAAAGGGGTTTATAAAAGTGGTTCTCAGGTCTGTTCAGTATTCTTAAAATAACTCATCACTGATGTCATCATTTTAAGACTTTAGTGATAAATAAGATTAGGGTCAGGGCTTTGGGCCCTAAACTTGATTTTAAATTTGAAAGAAAAATATTTTCACTTATTCTAAGAATTGCATTAATTTGTCAATAAATTAATAATTTGATTCAAAATGAATTGTTTTTCAAGTGATTTGTCAATCAATTTGACGTCTAATCGATTGAAACTTTTGAGTGGATTTCAATTGTATTCGATTATATCGATTGTGTCTTTTGTTTCTTCTAAATCAGTGAACGAAACAAATGTCGAAATAATTGGTTTTATTGAACCCGTGTTTGAAGTTCTTTACGATAGGATTAACCACAATATTATAGTCGACGGAATGAATAGCATCTATCAAATATCATCTGATTTTCAAACCATTAAGGAGTTTCCCACCAAAACCTTCAGCCAAAGCATTGAGGGTTTGTTCCCAACTTTCGACTGTAAGAACAACAACAAAAAAAACTTTCCTATTAGATTGCATATGTTCTTGCTCATTTTCAGATTTACTATTGAGTCACAGCAGTGGCCTCTCATTAAACAAAGTATTCATCCATAGGAATAAAGAAGAGACATATATTGTGCGATACATATATGGGTTCAATCACTCGCATTACTCCTACTTTTTATCTGACCATAGAATTAGTGTTAGAAACGGATACGAATACGAGACGAAACTCATTAGAATTTGCCGTAAAGACAGTCAATTCATCCCTTATATGGAATTATTCCTTCAATGCACGGGTGGCTCCAATTTCGAGCACACAGTCTTGAGTACCGCATACTTCGGTAAAATAAGTCCAAAAAAGTACAGGGATTTGAATATAAGTCATGAATCAGAAGCCGACACTCTGTTTGTATCGATGGGCGTTCCTTTGACGGGACGGAGGGATAGATTCAATGCATCGATCAGTTCAGCCATTTGTGCCTTTAGTGTCAAACAGATTAATAACGCTTTCAAAGAAGCGGCAAAAGAATGTCTCAAATGGGAAAATCACGTCAAACCTCTTGAGACAATTGAAGGCATTAAAAGGGTTTGTATTCGACTAAACATCGATCTGACGGAAGACATCTGTGGCACCGGACAGAACCGTTACATCGGAACCAATAAACCATTAGAAGGATTTCTGTTGACAACAATTGAAAGTCACGTGACATCTCTAGCGGTCGCCATTCAGAACAGGCAAACTGTGGCCGCAATCGGAACAGAAGACGGACTCATAT